>OY856410.1:974376834-974539334 GCA_963693085.1 Alisma plantago-aquatica
AAACCTTGAACATGTCTGAAACCCTTTACAACCAGTCGACCTTTGTAAGTTTGTACATTACCATCCATGTTAGGCTTCTTCTTGAAGATCCACTTGCACCCTACGTGTTTTACTCCTTCAAGTGGATCCACCAAGGTCCATACCTTGTTGGTGTACATGGATTCCATCTCATATCTCATGACCTCAGGCCATTTCTCAGATTCTAGACCGTTATGACCTTCTAGGTAGGTAGTTGGCTCATCATCAACGACCGACTCATCACCTTCTCGAGTCACAAGATTACTAAATCTATTTGGCTCAAGGCATGTCCTACTAGATCTGTGAGGTTCCTGTGTTACATGATAAATTTGAGATTCAACAAAAATTAGTGACTCTCTATGTTCATCTTGTACCTCGATAAGTTCAATTCTTTCTTTTTGGTCTTGAACCTCTTTGAGTTCTACTTTCTTTTGATTGATTTTTTTTTTAATTTATTCCTTTTCAAGGAATGCAGCACCTTGGAAACAAATACTTTGCTGTCATAAGGGTTATATAAGTAGTATCCCTTAGTTTCATTAGGATATCTAATAAATAACATTTATCTGATCTAGGACCGAGCCTTTTAGGATACATTTTCTTGACATAAGCTTCACACTCCCAAATCCTCATAAAAGACATTTTGGGATGCTTCCAGTCCATATCTCATATGGTGTCTTTTGAATCGATTCAGATGGTACACAATTTGGTGTAAAGGTTGTGATTTCTAGAGCATAACCCTAGAACAAGTTGGAGATATCATCAAAACTCATCATTGATATCATCAAAACTCATCATTGATCATGCCATATCTAGCAATGTGCAATTCCTTCTTTCAAATACACCATTGTTTTGTGGCGTTCCAGGTGGAGTCCATTATGATACAATACCACAGTCTCGTAGAAGGTCCTCAAACTCATCGATTAAGTATTCTCCACCTCTATCAGAACAAAGTGCCTTAATACTTTTATCAAGTTGATTCTATAATTTTTTCACAAAATCCCTAAAATTTTCAAGAGTTTATGACTTGTGTTTCATCAAGTAAACATATGCACACCTACTGAAGTCATCACTAAATGTAATGAAGTACTAATAACCACCTCTATCATTTGTTCTAAATGTCCACATACAACAATATATATGAGTCTTAATAGATCACTATCCCACTCACTATTACTAGTGAAGGGAGTCTTGGTCATCTTGTCTAACCAACAAGACTCACATGTCTCTATTTATTCGAAATCAACAATGTTTGGATAACCATCTTTGTGGAGTCTAGATGTGTGATTCTCATTGATGTACCCTAGAAAACAATGCCAAATTTAGGTTTTGTTTGAGTTGTCCAGTTTTAATCTTGTGGTATCAATGTTACAAATATTGGTCTTTAGATCTAGAAAATAAAGACCATAAGACATTGGGCACTGCCATAAAAGATCTCATGTTTTGAAATAAAACATTGACCATTCTTTACATGAAATTCATATCCATCCTTGTCCATACAAGATACAAAAAATGATGTTTCTATTTATGGCTGGTACAAAATAGTAGTTCCTTAACTCTATTACAAGCTTTTTGGCAAGAGATAAATTAAAGGTTCCAACTATAGTTGCAACAACTCTTGCTCCGTTTGCAATGTGTAGTTCAACCTCGCCCTTTCGTAAAGGTTTACTACATTTAAGATCATGCATATTCTAGGATATGTGAGATCGAAATCTGGTATCATGTACCTAAGATGAAGAATTAGACAAATTTATCTCAATAATGTGTATACCTAAAGTGGAGATCTTTATCCCCAACTTAATCATCATGAATCCCTTAAGTACAAAGGACAGATTCCTCTTGTACTTTTCTTTCTCCTTATTTTGAGTGTTGAAGAATTGAAATTTCAGTTTGACCTTATAACTCTTCTTAGATTTTCTTTCATCCTCAAAATCCCCTCCACTGATCAACATCATGAACTTGTCCTTCTTCATTCATGCTTTGGCATTTATCAACATGCCAAGCAACTTTGACAGTGGTCTGGCCATGTTACTTGTAAGGCCCTTAACATAGCTCCATTATTGTCACAATATACCTCAATTGCATCGTTGATGTTTGGAACCACCCCAAGTTCTAATATAAAGTTTGAGATCCAAACAACCTCCTTTGCTGCATTGGATGAAACAATCTACTCTTCCTCAATTTTTGAATCAACAATTGTCTCTTGCTTGAAACTTTTCTAGCTCAAAAGTTAGTTGTTTAGCAAAACACAAATCTATATTCTGATTTATAGTCATTTTTTTAGTTTACAATATTGCATTGGTGTAACCCTTTACCACTAACTCTTCCTCTCCATTATAGACAAGAAACTGATTCTTAGTTCTTCTCAAGTACTTAAGGATAATCTTCACGACAGTCCAGTGGACAACACTCAGATCTAACTAATATTGTAAAATCCCTGACATGGGTTATGTACTAACCCTAGGTGTTTTGCCTAATAAAGTTGATTAGATGCTTTCTTATATTCCTTGAAAAATAATTAAAGCTTTTGAGGAAATTATATTTCTATTTCAGTCCTTTTTGAATAATGTTGGAACATTGTTGTGTTAATAATGGATTAAAGTGCAAATTACCCAAGTAGAGGGGTTAACTTGCAAATTGAACATGTTAAGATGTTCCTCTAATGATGAGACATCATAAGAGTGAATATGATGAAGTCGTACAGTTTTCACACGCTTGGGTACCAAGATATAACTTGTAGAGCAATCCTTGCGCTTTAAAACCTAGTTTTGGTGTAAAGTGCAATTTACCCAAAACGTAGGGTCCAACATGTAAAATATACCCTCTAGAGGATCTCTCATGTTTCTTGGCATCAATAAGAGCAAAGAAAATGAGAGGGGTTCCTCATTTGAATGATCATAGAGGAGAGAGAATCTTGATATTGGAATAATCAAGATTTAAGCACAAAAGGCTCTTTAATATAACTTAATGCAAAAAAGAAATATATTAATTATGAAGCCCGTCAATGAAAAGTTGTAGGATGTGTTTGTAATAATATGGACGAGCTTGTGTCATGCTTGGGCACCCAAAAGATCATGGTAGGAGTGGAAACTACTCACTCTCTTAAAAGGTGATTAGTTCTTTTCCTTTAAACCTTGGGTAAAGGAGGAGTTTTGCATGAGATTATAAGGTGGAAACATGGCCAAGTATGGAGGAAGCCTTGGTGTATATTTTTGGGAGATAAAAGGAAATATATATCTTTTCCTTTTTCCTTGAAAAACCCATAAATATATATAGGTATCTTTTTCCAATAACACAAAGGACCGTTTCCTTAGTTCCTCTTCTCATCACTTTGCTTTGGCTGACTAAGGGAGAGCTCTGGACCAGAGAAAGGATGACCACACTGACTTGGTAAGTTTGGGTCATCATATACCTCGAATCCATGGTGGAAATCCTAAATTAATGGTTAGTAATTGGTTTTCTTCACACGATTTTCCTTTCTAGCCATCTTCTCCATCCAAAACTTGAAGAACGGACCTTGGACAACAGCTAGAGCTTCATCCACCATTAAAGCTACGGAGCTTGGATCTTTGGATCAGTCCTAGAGGCGGGTTTATAACTCTAACCCTTATGCTTTGTTAATGCATCCTCATCTCCATTAAAATCGTTGGTTCTCATTCTTCTTCTTTTACGACTCATGTGTTCTTGCTATCATTTCCGTGAAGAACAACCATTGTTCTTGGTTGAATAGAGGTAGAAGATGATTATGTTAATTTCTATGTTTATCCAAGAAGTACTTTAGCAAACGGTCTCCCAACCTTGCTCAAATGGTTTCCCAAACCATTTGGGAGCAAACGGTTTCAAACTGTTTGAATGCAAACAGTTTCACTAGACCACATAGAAGCAAATGGTCCAAGACCGTTTGGAGGCGTTGACCAGGCGTTGACCATTTGGAGGACTGTTGAGAATAATGTACACTAATTATCTACCAAAAATCATCAATTAATTCCAAGTGGTTCACCAATTGAAGGTCCAACAATCATCAAAACCCTAATTGGGTTAATTGCTGATTTCAATAATTGAATTATGTTGAACGGTTTCAAAACCATTTGGGGATCACCCAAACGGTCTCAAGACCGTTTGGGGATCATCCAAGACCATTTGTAGGTCTAGGTTTAAGCATGGTTGACTAATTAAGGATCCAATGATATCATAATCGTTTGCTGATTTGGTGACTAAACCTAGGATCCAAACCTTAATTGAATGACTTGGTTATTGATAAATAATGGGTAAACGGTCTCAAGACCATTTGGAGGATATCCAAATGATCCCAAGACCGTTTGGGGGTCACCCAAGACTGTTTAGAGGTCTAGCGTTGACTATGGTTAAGTGGTTGAAGATCTAAAGGTAACAAGTTGAAGTGTAATTGATTGTTGACCTAGTGATCAATCCAATGAATCAAACTTTAATTGGTTGAATTGGTTTTTGATGTAGACTTGAGAAAATGGTCTCAAGACCGTTTGGAGGTCATCCAAACGATCCCAAGACCGTTTGGGGTCAGGTCATGAACAAATTGATTGATGGTTCTATGATTTCAAATCAATTAGACTCACTTTGAAGTATGTTGAAGGGTCATCGATTTCAAATCCTAATCCATTTGATCCAAGCCCTAATTGATGATCAATTGAGGGTCAAATCAGTTGAAGGTTGATCTAATTAACGCAATTGATGAATGGCTAACATGTACATGATCGATTGAGGGGTTCAACATTGGAAACCCTAATTCAATTGAAGTGGTTGAGACACTTTTTGGTCCTTGCGGTTTTGAGGTGGTTTGGACCAAACGGTCTCAAGACCGTTTGGGTCCAAATGGTCTCAAGACCGTTTGAGTCCAAATGGTCTCAAGATTGTTTGGGACCAAACAGTCTCAAGACCGTTTGGGACCAAACGATCCCAAACTGTTCGGTCTCATGCGGTTTTCAAGGTCGGTTGTGTCCATGCGGTTTCAAAGTCAACATGACCAAATGGTCTTCACCACCAAATAGTTTCAAAGTCAAACATGACCAAACGGTCTTCATCACCAAACAGTTTCAAGGGCAGTCCAAGACCGTTTGGAGGTTTAGTGCGCAAGACCGTTTGAGGTCTAAATAGGTCAAGATCATTTGATGCCTTAGTAGTCAAGATGGTTTAGTGGTTGATTAACCTAAACCACATGAATACTTAATGTGGTTAAAGGACCAAGTAATTAGTTGATTAGGACATGATGTAATCAATGGTGATTATAATAAAGGTACCCTTGATGGGATAGAGTGGTTAGTACTCTTTGAATGAGTGAGCTTTAATGATCACAATAGAGATGATATAACCCATGATGTCAATGATGAATTGACTTAGCCTAATCAAGAATGATGCAAACATCAACTTATAGAAAGATGAAAGAGAAGACTTCTTATATGAATAATTAATCAAGTAATGGATTCCCAATATATATGAATACCTAATTAGGGTATGATCCATGTTAATGTGATCATGAAACCCTAATTATGATGGTTAATGAATCATAACCCTAATTGAGGGCATAAATGGAAGTAATCCTAATACATGATGATGGTATGATCTTAATTCATTGTAATGTGAATAGTAAACCCTATTCTAGGGTAATGTGTTGTAATGTGAATAGTAAACCCTAATCTAGGGTAATGTGATGTAATGTGCATAGTAAACCCTAATCTAAGGTAATGTGATGTGGTATGAATAGTAAACCCTAATCTAGGGTAAGGTGATGATGTGAACAGTAAACCCTAATTCTGGGTTATGCTTTTAAACATGAAGTGCTATGTTTGGATAATGAAATGAGGAATCACTATTCCTAAAGAAGCTAAAGGGTTTGGTTAACCCTAATTGAATTGAAAAGGGAAACCCTAACCCTAATAAGGGCATAGTGGTGCAACCCTTGAATAGTAAAGTTATCTTTGTTTTACATTGTGTTGATATAGATATAATGTGCATGTTATCATTTTGTTAGTCATGAAGGTCTTTATAAAGTAGTGAGCATAGCCAGGTAAGGGTTATGATGTCATACTCATTAAAAGCACTTTACAAGTTCTGAAAGCAATGATATACTATGTTGCCTAGTGAGAGGCAACAAATGAGACTGATAAGCTGCGTGAACCATGAGCAATATCTGCATTGTTACTATCATGTTTAAACTGTTAAATGATTTGATGGCAATATGTTACTTGGTAACAAGTGTTTTGATGGTCTAAGGGTTTGAACACCCATATTCCTGAATCATAATGATGAGATGGTTAGGGATTGATATCCCAATGTTAACAAGATGTGAAATGAACTTGATACAATTAGTACCCTTTCTTTATAGCAATTGTTTTAATGGTTTATGTTTGAAAACATGCCTGATGCTAAAAAGATGCCATAATGTACTTAAATAATCAAGTATAATGATATCATGTAGAGCCCTGACCATAGATCCATCATTGTCAGAAGTTAAATGATGGTGAAATAGGTTTTCTTAAGGGAACTCCCTGAAAGCATACTTTTGAGTATGTGGGGGTTATGGACGCGAATATCCTTACGTCCTAATGAGGGAATTGATGTGAGATGTACATTTAATCTCTCAATCCTTCATTATATGTATATGTCAGTATGATGTATCACTAATCTCCCGATGATGTTGTTAATTCCGCATCAATGTGAGATAAACAAGAAATCCCTCGATGGCAAAGAGAGTACAACATGCCACTCTAACTCTAATAGCAAAGTTGCCAGAATACCCTGGAAAGCTATTATAGCAGAGACACAAGATGTCCTGCATGTTGTACCTCACACTTACTGAGGAAGATGAGGTCATAGGAATCTGGATCTTCTAATGACCTATGTATGGTACCGATTGCGATTTCATAATGGTCGGTTGGAGTATGAGCGGTGTAACTCATCTCCTCAGGGCATAAATATGTTTGAAAAATGTAATCAGCCGTATAGCATAATTGCTTAGGTTGAACTACGAGAAACAATGATTGATGATACATTGTTTATAGTGCTCTAGTTGAATAATTAGTATACATGTTCTTCATATTCCTTATTGATATATGTCTTGTCATTCAATCAAGTTATACTTGAAATGATTGCTTAGAGAATACTACTCTACTTAGTTTATTCAATGAATTGCCTGCTATTGAATAATTATAGTTCTACTGCTCATTGTTATTTTAATACTTGCAATAGCAATGCTTCTGGCAGAGAATTATAACTCTCACTGGGACAATTATTCAATTGTCTCACCCCCGTGTGATTCAAGTTTTTAGGTAGACGCCTAGGACGAAGGAACCCTTCAGCGGGTGAGCAACAACAACAGCAACAACAACATCAGGGTCAGCAGTGATCCTCAGGTGGAGACACTGTCTGTCGAGTCTTGTAGATAGAGAGTCCTATGTGTCATCTCTGTACTCTCATGTCCTAGGAGTTAGTAGATGGTTTGTTATAAATATGAGATTTTGGCATAATGCCTCGAGATTTTGTATACTGCTCATGTATAGTTTAACTGGACAGTCAATGTTATGACTCTCGAGATGAGATAATACAAAGATGTACTGATGAATCAGCTTGTAAATAACTTACCTTGTTTCTTTATGAAAGAGTTTTACAGTTTGTGGATCTCTTTATAAAAGTTTTAAATTTTTAGTGATTTTCAGTAAATCCGCTGCTAATTAATCGCTTCCGCATCGTTAATAACATTTTCTCAGAGACGTGTCCCACAACTAGTGGTATCAGAGCTCTAGGTCTGTTGAGTCTACAGAGACATAGGACTTAGGTTGTTAAGTCTATTGTAGTGTCTTCCAATATATCTGATAGTGTCTTCTACTCATATAGGAGGAGAAGATAAAACTAAAGATGTTTGGGTCACACGAGGAACATGTCACAGAGAGTAGTGTTGCTGCACCTAGAGGAGGTGCAAGAAACCAAGAAAGGGAAGAACCTGTACCTGAACCACCCCAGTTCAACCCAGCTGACATGGGGAACCCAACTGTCCAAGCCATGTTTGGGCAGTTCATGACTGTCATGACATACATGACTGATAGGATGACTATACCTATACCTAGGGCACCTACCCATCTAGAAGGACAAGGATCCGGCAAGACGTTTGACCGACTTCGCCGAGTTGGAGCCACGGAGTATGTTAGAACAGCTGACCCAGCCGATGCTGACTTGTGGCTAACTGAACTAGAGAAGGCCTTTAGAATCCTGAACATCCCAGAAGCTGAGAAGGTTAGACATGCTGTGTCTCTTCTCAAGGGGAGTGATGGTCACTAGTGGACCATGGAGGAAGGGAAAAGGCCAGCTATGGAGATCGAATGGGAAGTTTTCCGACGGGAATTTATCAACATATACTTCTCTAAGACATTTCTGGATGAGAAAATCTCTCAGTTTAAGAGGTTAAGACAAGGAATAATGAACATTAGTGAGTACGAGGCTAAGTTCATGGAGCTTTTGCGGTTCTATCCGCACATGGTGACTACAGATGAAGAAAGGATTAAGCGTTTTGAGAAAGGGTTAAACGTTGAATTGACCACCCCTGTGTCTGCTCTGGAGAACAGGGAAATGTTTGCTACCTTTGTGGAGTCTTTCAGAAGGGTAGAGAGGTCGGTGTTAGAAAAGAGACAGACCAAGAACAAGAATATATATCCCCAGTTCCAAGGATCTTCATCTAAAGGTTTCAAGAAACTGAGGTTTTCTGTACCTACACCACCACCTAGATTCAGTACCCAGACACAGTGGAATTCAAATAGGGGTAGAGGATGAAGCTTACCTTCAGAAGGTTCTTATAGCTCAGCATCTATGTTGGTTATAGGACCACCCAGACCACAACAACTGAACAGAAGTTGTTACATATGTGGAAAGATGGGACATCTGATGATAGATTGTAGAGCCAGAGAAGTGAGTGTAACTCAACCTCAAAGGCAGAGTCTGCAAGGATCTCAAAGGCGACAATTTCTAGGTAACACTAGAGGACGTGGACAAACGTCCCAAGATGGATCATCGACACCTAGTCATCGAGCACCGAATCAACCACATGCAACGGCAAGATTCTACTCGATGAATCCACTTGATGCAGTGATCAACCCTCGGGTTGTGGTAGCTCAGATGGAATTGTTATATTCTGATATGTCTACATCTTTCTTCGTATCTATTTTAATTGATCTAGGTGCTACGCACTCCTTTATCACTCGAAGAGTGATTCTTGACTGCAACCTGACTACAAATCATAGAGCAGATAGTTTGTTGCTAGAAACTCCTTTGATGGGATCTGTTGTTTTGTGGGAAGTATGTTCTCCCTGCATCCTCCTCTTTTATGAACATCGCATTCAAGTGGATCTTATACCACTTGAGATGCATGGATTTGATGTAATCCTTGGGATGGATACCTTGGAAAGGTATAAGGTTGTTTTGGATTGTGAGTCCAAGCAAGCTGTGTTCGCTGATGATAGTGACACATGGATCTTTCAAGGAGATAGAAAGATTCTACCAACCTGTCCTGTGTCATCTATGGTTTCTGAGAAGATGATGAGGCAAGGATGTTATGCATTCTTGGCCCATGTGGTAGATACTACCATGGGGAGTCTTAACCCTGTTGAAGTTCCGATAGTCAGGGAATTTGTAGATGTATTTCCTGAAGAACTTCCAGGTGTACCACTACTCCGGGAGATTGATTTTGAGATTAATCTAATCCTGAATATGCAACCTATAGTACAAACACCATATAGGATGGCGCCTGCTGAGATGGCAGAACTCAAGAAACAACTGCAAGAGTTGCCTGAGAATGGTTTCATCCGACCGAGTACTTCGCCTTGGGGTGCTCCGGTCCTCTTTGTTAAAAAGAAAGATGGGTCAATGCGGTTGTAAATTGATTACAAACAATTAAATAAAATAACAATAAAGAATAAGTATCCTTTGCCGAGGATTGATGATCTCTTTGACCAATTGCGTGGTGCAACCGTCTTCTCAAATATAGATTTGAGTCGGGATATCACCAGCTGCGTATTAAGGATGGTGACATACCAAAATCTGCCTTTAGGACAAGGTATGGTCACTATGAGTTCACAGTTATGTCATTTGGACTAACTAATGCACCACCTGCATTTATGGAACTCATGAATAGAATCTTTCGACCTTTTCTTGATCAGTGTGTTCTGTTGGATAAATTGGATATTATGATAAATCCCTTTTGTTTTGATGATGACAAACATTTCATTCTTATTATTCTAACGAGCTACTTGAGTGTGCAGGATTATGGTGGATGACAAAGCAACTAGGGAAATCATGAGCTTACACATTTATTTTCATGCAATGTAATCAATATTGTAAAAACTTGTACAATTATATAATGTACAAGTACTTAGATTGCATGTAAATCAAGCGTTAGATCTTCCCTAACTAAACACCATAGTTAGACAAGTCATCCCTTCCAACAGGATCACATTATGCACACTCATGCACACATTTAGTACATTATTTGATAAATTGAAACAGAGTCAATCTCGGTCGACACACTCCTCGACCGAGACACTCTCGGTCGACCAACTTCTCGACCGAGATTGACCAAAAGTAGCCGTTAGACACAACAGTTAACAGTTGCAAATAAACGTTAATCCAGGGAGCCTCTCGGTCGACAAGACTTCGACCGAGTAGGTATCTCGGTCGACAAATTGCCGACCGAGATGGTCTCTGACAGCAACTGCAGAATAATGCAACTAGCCGTTACTAACTCACCTAACTTCTACCTAACGGCTAGTTAAGCACTTAGAAGCCCCTAGAAGTTGTCTAGAATGTCCTTAAGCATCCATAGGCCATTCTTATAAATAGGACAAGCCTTAGGACACTTATATACACTGATATACTCAATTGTGCAATCCTTGAGCATACACTACATTGGCAATCTGTTTAGAGCAATAGTGCAATTCCCACACTTGTTATACATTCCTATTGCTACCATTTCGTGTCCTATAGACTAGGATCTCCTATACATAATAATCACATTGCTATACACCTTGGTTAGGAGATCCAAACGCTTGATATAGGAAAATCAAGCCTTGTTCTTACAACGGTATTGTAATTTCTGTACTTCTTTCTTGTTCCTATTTGTTCCTTGTACTCTCCTTGCTACTCCTAGGGTTGGAGGCTGCGGATTGGAGAGGGTGGACTTCTCAGGTGGAGAAGGGGACTTCAAGCTACTTCAAGAAGGCTATCGCACGGGAAGCTACTTCAGAAGGCTGGTGCAACGAGTGTTGGTGCATCTACTTCAAGGGAAGGCTGCTTCGAGTTGGGCGATTACTTCTAGGTGAAGGCTGCTTGAAGGGTTTAGGGAAAAGAAATGTATTTTATGTAAAGTCCTTGCGAGGTAATAAAATAATTTCTTTTGAAATCCCGGTTGGGTAAGCAACCGGGTAGTGGACTGACTACCTTAGTATTTGCTAAGGCTAGGAACCACTCTAAACCCTTGTGTCTCCTTGTCCAATCTTTCTTTGTGGTTGCTTGAGTTTAAATTACTTTAAAATTACCATAAAACTCTATTCACCCCCCCCCCTCTAGAGGTTTTCAATTGGTATCAGAGCAGGCTTCAAGGAGCCCTAACAAGGTCTTGAAGAGATAAAGGGAGGAGGTGACTACAACCACAAGAAAAGGAGCATGGACCAATGTGCGACAAGTTGCAATTGGTGCTTAGGAACAAAGCACTCTACTTCTAAATGTCCATGGAGGTCAAATAAAGAATGTTTCGTTGCTACAATAAGTGAGGAAGAAGAAGAAGAGGTAAGCTTGCTTGATTTACCTAAAGAAGAGTTAGTTACTATTATTGAAGAAACACATAATAAATATGTTGAATACAAAAAGAAATTAAAGAAATCAAATAAAGAAAATGATGATCTAAATGCTAGACTTCTTGAGCTTACATCCGAAAATGACGATTTATATGCTAAATTGAATACTCTTGGTTTTGAAAAAGATAGCATTATGTCTGACAATCGTACTTTGAAATCATCTCTAAGTAATAGTGAAGTGAAAATTTTCACTCTAGAGACTAACTATGATCTTCTATGTCAAGAAAAGACTGAATTGCTTGCAAAGTTAAATGATATTCAAAAACAACCTATATTGTGCACCCATGTAGATTATGACAATATAGTGAAAGAAAGAAATATGTTATCATCCAATCTAGATCAAGAAAAATTAGATATCAAGAAAAGAATGGATGAGATCGTGAAGTTGCAACAAGAAGTTAGTAAGTTAAGCAACAATGGAATCCTTGATAAAATATTAGAAAATTCCTATCATCAAATAGGGAGAAGAGGACTAGGTTATAAGCCTAAGGAGAAATCCTATCAACAACCTAGTTGGAGAAGGACACAAGCAAGACAATCCATGAATGTACATAGAGGCAAATATACTTTTGTACCAAAGAACAACCTAGACCAAAATCATAGAAAGAGATATGAGGTTGATTCTATATGTTGCCACTATTGTTCACGTCTTGGACATTACTCCTTCTCATGCCCATACAAGAAAAAGAATGATGAGATGGTATGGGTTCCAAAATCCCCAAATTGATTCGATTAGACTAAGTTGAGATATGTCCAAAGTCTCAAATTTGCACATCTTTTTGTCTATCTCAACTTAACATATAGGGATAACAAATTTATAATGATATCACTCTGATATCCATATGTTTTATCTCAAACTGATTTTTGAAATAATTGAATTAGATACAACCTTATTGCATAGACTTCTGAAACAGCTTCCAGAAACATGGTCGGTCGATCAGCTGTCGACCGAGAAAATGTCGGTCGAGCAACTGTAGACCGAGCGTATCACTATTTTTCAGCGCTGATGTAAATTTTTGGATCATGCTTAGATTAAAGAAAAATTCTATTTAATAATACTCTTATTGCAAATTTATCTCTTAGAAATACGTGCAATGAATAAAATGTTTCAAATCGACTTTTGAAAATACTCATTGTGCTAAGCATCACTTAATATGCTTCATCATATTTGAATTAGTCTATCCAAATGGATATTATTCTTGAATATGCTTCATCATATTTGATGCCCTTATTAAGTTCTCATAATTTGTACACTTTAATGAGCCTCATATTGATATTCGTAAGCTATCTGCAGAACTTATTCTTCATGTATGAATATTTTTTTTACCTGCAGAATATGCCTCTTGGTTAAAATAAAATTTGACCAAGGGGCGCCATGGTCGTAATCAAAGGCGACCTAAAATAAACTTTGATAAAAATTGTTTATTTGGACATTATTTTATTGAACTGAATCTTAGCATATTTTTAAATCAAAACTTAAATCATTTGTAGTAATTAGAAGCCTTAAATATTATTACTCCCTTGGAATATACATATATATGCTCTACGAAAATGTTCTATGATGTGCATTAAAATACAGTCAAAAATTGAACTCAGTAAGTCCGTCGGTCGACGACTTCATCGACCGAGAATCACTCGGTCAGCCCATCTCTCTCGACCGACAAATTCTAAACAGACTCAGTATCGGACGAACGGTCGGTTGACGAGTGCTCGACCGAGACAATGTCGGTCGACCAGCGCTCGACCGAGAAATAGCCGTTGGATATGACCGTTGCAACCCGACCGTTATGACCGTTTACTTTACAGTTGGAGGACCAAGTGGCGCGTCTGCAACTCGACCGTTGCGGACGCTCGGTCGACGAGTCGTCGACCGACCGGGTCGCTGGAATTCTATAAATAAGTGCAAAAACAAGCCACTTACTCACACTTGCATTTCCTTGCCTCCATAGTCCATCTCTAGTGCAATTTCGTGCAATCCTTCAGCATTCTTACCCTCAAATCTTCCTTGCTTCTTCTCCACTCTCAAGAAACACAATGGCCTCATCATCAGCTGTCCGTGGGAAGAAGAAAGTTGCTGGAAGAAAAAGAAGAGAAGATAGGGAAGCCACTCCGTCCCTGACGATCATCAATGACATTGCCTTCGTCGACGGAGATGCTGGAGATAGATACTTTCGGCTTTCCTCTAAAGCTCCTCTTCCCCGACGCCCGGTCGAAGTGATGGACTTCATCAACATAGTCGACCTGGAGCATCTCTTTGGAGTACAAAAGCTAAAGGACTTCATCAACCCATCCTTTCCTTCCTATTCCATTAAGGTAGTCAACGAATTCTATGCCAATCTCCTATCCCACACCGAAAATGACACCACATTCTTCTACACCATGGTAAATGGGCATAGTTTTAAATTTTCCGAAGGGGATATTCTTGACATGCTAGAAATTGATATAGATGAATATCAAGATTTCCTTGACCTTACCACCGGCAATCCAATAAATTTATTTTCCCATGATGACCACACCACTAGCCTTAGTGATATAAAAAGAGCCATATTTCAAGCCAATACCACTTGTCATGAAGATAGGGGAACCTATTATGCAATAAACCTAAAACCGGCATGTAGAATAGTAAACCTCATTGTTTCCACCAACATACATCCACGTGCCAATAAATCCGAGGTTCCTATTTTCCGTATGTGTCTAATTTATGCTATCATAAAGGAAATTCCCATCAACTTCATTCGCATAGTACTTAAAAATATGCTTGAGTTTTCTGGCAATCCACCATATGCCGATTTTGTATGCCAGATTACTCAACATTGTCTTAAGTCAAACATTGAAGATATGGGATACATATGGGAGCGTAGACCACCAAAGATAAGTAAGAACACCGTAGAGAAGATGGGGATTGACTTTGGTCATAAAAGGGCTAGAGTAGAAGGAGAATCATCACATCAAGATATACCACCACCCCCTCCTCCTACTAATCTTTCTATTGATCCCATCCAAAATACTCTCACTTATCTTGTTGGCTCCCAATATCATCTCAGTAACCAACTCAACTATACCCATCATGCCATGACATACTTAAATCAAAGAATGCAAAATCTTTCTCCGGCTGAAACCGATGAATATCCGCATTCTTTAAATCCTGGCATGCTCAACCCATTTAATCCTTCATACAACTACTATCAACCTCCACCTCCACCATCAATGGATCTTGCACATACTCAATTTTCCTCCATACAATTGCAAGATATAGCTGCTCACTTCCGGTTTAACCGAGTTCCCACATTTCTGGAAGCATATGCATTAGCAATGACAGGTGCTTTAGATTGGCAAACTCTGGTCAAATATTATGGAGCCGAGCCATTCCTTGGGAAAGATCCGGACATCGATGTAATTCTTAAATCTTTCCTGTGAAGTGTTGGAGTTGTACTAGTTGTAATAAAAATGATTAGTCAAATTCTATATGATTGTAATCTTCTTCATGTTATTGAATGAAATTTGCCATTTTTATTTGATTCACATGGTTATTTTTTTGGCATATGAGACATCTTCAAAATATGCAGCATAAGTTCATTATTGTAGAGCATAACAAATGAAGGGAATAATAATTAAACTATTACAATTGTAATTGAATTTCCAAATGCAAAACAGTTCTCCAGAAACATTCTCGGTCGAGAAACTAGTCGACCGAGAACATTGTCGGTCGAGCAATGGTCGACCGACTGGGTTTCTGTTTTTCCAGATTGACATAAATTGCATACATCTTTGTTAAATCTTGGACATTTTATATCTTTGCTTAGTATTCAAACTTTCATTTGAGATATCTATCTAAGGGGGAGCAAAGCATAAGAAAAAGGGGGAGATCATTAAAACTTTGACCATTTGATTGAAGAAGCTTACAAAAATATTGTAATCACCATGTGTAGCTGAAAATTTTCAAGAAATTTATGAATTTATTGAAAATGGTATCTTGTATTTACAGGATTTTTCTACCCAATAGGGCTTTTGGATGGAGACATTTTTATGTACTCTAAGCTTAGAGGATTCTCATTAAATCTAGGGCTTAACATCCTTTGATACATGAGAAATCAATATACATTCATCATATGCTTAAGGGAATCTCATATCATTTCAAGGCTTAACATCCTTTGCGAATGATTGAGAAACAAATTGTGGATAAATTAGATAAAAATCTATGTTCCTAATAGGATATCTAATTAAGGGGGAGCATTATCTTAAGGGGGAGAAGAAAACATTCAACTTGGATATCTTTTTGAGATGACAAAGGGGGAGAAAGAATATACAAATATAAATGAGTTTCATCACATCTTGGCCAGCACTCACTTGAAAAACATAAATGGCTACAAAAGGAAAATTTTCAGGTATGAAACTCACATGCTTTATATTTCCTTATTTCATATTTAGGAAATGTTTGTCATCTTCAAAAAGGGGGAGATTGTTGGATAAATTGGATATTATGATAAATCCCTTTTGTTTTGATGATGACAAACATTTCATTCTTATTATTCTAACGAGCTACTTGAGTGTGCAGGATTATGGTGGATGACAAAGCAACTAGGGAAATCACGAGCTTACACATTTATTTTCATGCAATGTAATCAATATTGTAAAAACTTGTACAATTATATAATGTACAAGTACTTAGATTGCATGTAAATCAAGCGTTAGATCTTCCCTAACTAAACACCATAGTTAGACAAGTCATCCCTTCCAACAGGATCACATTATGCACACTCATGCACACATTTAGTACCTTATTTGATAAATTGAAACAGAGTCAATCTCGGTCGACACACTCCTCGACCGAGACACTCTCGGTCGACCAACTTCTCGACCGAGATTGACCAAAAGTAGCCGTTAGACACAACAGTTAACAGTTGCAAATAAACGTTAATCCAGGGAGCCTCTCGGTCGACAAGACTTCGACCGAGTAGGTATCTCGGTCGACAAATTGTCGACCGAGATGGTCTCTGACAGCAACTGCAGAATAAAGCAACTAGCCGTTACTAACTCACCTAACTTCTACCTAACGGCTAGTTAAGCACTTAGAAGCCCCTAGAAGTTGTCTAGAATGTCCTTAAGCATCCATAGGCCATTCCTATAAATAGGACAAGCCTTAGGACACTTATATACACTGATATACTCAATTGTGCAATCCTTGAGCATACACTACATTGGCAATCTGTTTAGAGCAATAGTGCAATTCCCACACTTGTTATACATTCCTATTGCTACCATTTCGTGTCCTATAGACTAGGATCTCCTATACATAATAATCACATTGCTATACACCTTGGTTAGGAGATCCAAACGCTTGATATAGGAAAATCAAGCCTTGTGCTTACAACGGTATTGTAATTTCTGTACTTCTTTCTTGTTCCTATTTGTTCCTTGTACTCTCCTTGCTACTCCTAGGGTTGGAGGCTGCGGATTGGAGAGGGTGGACTTCTCAGGTGGAGAAGGGGACTTCAAGCTACTTCAAGAAGGCTATCGCACGGGAAGCTACTTCAGAAGGCTGGTGCAACGGGTGTTGGTGCATCTACTTCAAGGGAAGGCTGCTTCGAGTTGGGCGATTACTTCTAGGTGAAGGCTGCTTGAAGGGTTTAGGGAAAAGAAATGTATTTTATGTAAAGTCCTTGCGAGGTAATAAAATAATTTCTTTTCAAATCCTGGTTGGGTAAGCAACCGGGTAGTGGACTGACTACCTTAGTATTTGCTAAGGCTAGGAACCACTCTAAACCCTTGTGTCTCCTTGTCCAATCTTTCTTTGTGGTTGCTTGAGTTTAAATTACTTTAAAATTACCATAAAACTCTATTCACCCCCCCTCTAGAGGTTTTCATGTTCTTGTCTTTATAGATGATATCCTGATCTATAGTAGAGATGCTCAGAAGCATGAGCAGCATCTTCGTCAGACTCTAACTTTGCTAAGAGAACATAAGCTATATGCTAAGTTTAGCAAGTGTGAATTCTGGTTACCAGAAGTTTCTTTTCTTGGGCACGTAATATCTGCTTCAGGTATACTTGTTGACCCTAAAAAGGTAGAATCTGTCCTGCAATGGGAACAACTGAAGACACCGACAGAGATTCGAAGTTTCTTAGGGTTGGCAGGCTATTACAGGAGGTTCATTAAGAACTTAAGTTCTATAGCTTTACCTTTGACTAAGTTGACCAGGAAGGATGTTCTTTTTACCTGTAATGACAAGTGTTAGCAATCATTCCAGCTGTTGAAGGAAAGGTTGACAAGTGCACCAATACTTGTGTTACCTGAGCAAGGGAAAGGATATATAGTTTTCTGTGATGCCTCTAAGAATGGACTAGGATGTGTGTTAATGCAGGATAAGCAAGTGATTTCTTTTGCTTCTCGACAGCTTAAGAAACACGAGGAGAATTATCTGACACACGATCTAGAATTAGATGTCGTAGTTCATGCCTTGAAGATCAGGAGACATTATCTTTTTGGAGAAACATTCCAGATTTTCACAGACCATAAGAACCTAAAGTATATATTTTCTCAGCATGAGCTTAACATGAGGCAACGCTACTGGATGGAGTTAATCAAGGACTACGATTGTACAATTGATTACCATCCAGGGAAGGCCAATGTAGTCATTGATGCTTTGAGTAGGAAATCAGCAACACCAACCCTAGATAAAGCACAGATGAATTCCTTAGTATGCTCAAGGAGAGATATGCTTATCTCCTTAAGGTAAGACAATGTACAGTTAGAAGTATCATTGTTAGCCGGGTCGTTAGCTGAGATGCATATAAAACCTACTCTGAGACAGCAGATTAAGGAGGCACAACAAGTTGATTTTGCAGTTCAACTGATTAGATCGGAGTATGGTAGTGAGAAACAAGATGGTTTCCATGACTCAGATGATCAAGTAGCTTGTTATCATGGTAGAATGATAGTGCCTGATGTGGATAACTTGAGGAAGTTAATCCTGGAAGAAGCTCATTCTTCGATGTATGCTATGCATCCGGGAAGCACTGAGATGTATCGAAACTTGAAAGATATGTATTGGTGGTCTGGAATGAAGAAGGACATTGTTGAGTTTGTTATGCAGTGTCATGTGTGTCAGCAAGTTCAAGCTGAACACCAGAAGCCTGCAGGAACAATGCAACCTTTGCCCATACCACAGTGGAAGTGGGATCATGTAACCATGGACTTTGTGGATGGTTTACCCAGGACATCCAAAGGACATCATTCCATCTGGGTCATAGTTGATAGGTTGACAAAGACAACACATTTCTTACCTGTCAAAACAACCTATTCTGCTGAGAAGCTGGCACAGTTATATGTAGATGAAATAGTGCGGTTACATGGGGTCCTAGTTACCATTATTTCTGATAGAGGTCCCCAGTTTACGAGTCATTTTTGGGAGCAACTTCATAAAGCTTTAGGCACAAAGTTAAGGTTTAGTACAACCTTTCATCCTCAGACTGATGGACAGTCAAAAAGGACTATACAGACTTTGGAAGACTTGCTTAGAGCATGTGTTCTTTAGGTTATAGGAAGTTGGGATCTGCATCTAAGTTTGATAGAGTTTTCCTACAACAATAGCTATCAACATAGCATTGACATGGCACCTTATGAAGCTTTGTATGGTAGACGTTGTAGATCACCCCTATGTTGGTATGAAACTGGTGAATATCAACTTTTAGGTCCTGATCTTGTGCAGCAAACCACCGAGAAGATTAAAGTAATACAACATCATATAAAGACTGCACAGGATAGGCAGAAATCTTACGCTGATAAGTGTCGTAGACCTTTAGAATTCCAGGTTGGAGACATAGTGTACCTCAAAGTCTCACCTTGGAAAGGAGTTCTTAGATTTGGAAGGAAAGGAAAGTTAGCTCCTAGGTTTATAGGGCCTTATCCAATCATTGAACGAATTGGAAAGGTAGCTTATAAGCTGGAGTTACCACCAGAGTTACAAAAGTTACACCCAGTGTTTCACATTTCCATGCTTAGGAAATGCCATCCTGACACAGAATCAGTTCTTCAACCTATGGAAGTAGAATTGAATGATGATATATCTTATGTTGAAGGACCTATGTCAATCCTTGACAGAAGAATTAAAAAGCTGAAAAAGAAAGACATAAGTCTTGTAAAGGTCCTCTGGAATCACTGTGGTGTTGAAGAAGCTACGTGGGAACTAGAGGAAGAGATGAGAAGGAAATGCCCTACTCTTTTCTCTTAATATGTTTTGTATATGATTTCGGGGACGAAATCCTTGTAAGGGGTGGATACTTTGTAACATCCCTGACCTGGGTTATGTACTAACCCTAGGTGTTTTGCCTAATAAAGTTGATTATATGCTTTCTTATATTCCTTGAAAAATAATTAAAGCTTTTGAGGAACTGATATTTCTATTTCAGTCCTTTTTGAATAAAGTTGGAACATTATTGTGTTAATAATGGACTAAAGTGAAAATACCCAAGTAGAGGGGTTAACTTGCAAATTGCACATGTTAAGATGTTCCTCTAATGATGAGAGATCATAAGAGTGAATATGATGAAGTGGTAAAGTTTTCACAAAATTGGGTACCAAGATATAACTTGTAGAGCAATCCTTGTGCTTTAAAACCTAGTTTTGGTGTAAAGTGCAATTTACCCAAAACCTAGGGTCCAACATGTAAAATATACCCTCTAGAGGATCTCTCATGTTTCGTGGCATCAAGAATAGCAATGAAAATGAGAGGGGCACCTCATTTGAATGATCATGGAGGAGAGAGAATCTTGATATTGGAATAATCAAGATTTAAGCACAAAAGGCTCTTTAATATAACTTAATGCAAAATATATATATATTAATTATGAAGCCCTTCAACCAAAAGTTGGAGGATGTGTTTGTATTAATATGTAAGAGCTTGTGTCATGCTTGGGAACCCAAAAGATCATGGTAGGAGTGGAAACTACTGACACTACTAATATATTAAGCAATATCCAATAAGGGTAGATATTAATATACCTCTCTTAAAAGGTGATTAGTTCTTTTCCTTTAAACCTTGGATAAAGGAGAAGTTTTGCATGAGATTAGAAGGTGGAAAGGTGGCCAAGGATGGAGGAAGCCTTGGTGGATATTTTTGGGAGATAAAAGGAAATATCTATCTTTTCCTTTTTCCTTGAAAAACCCATAAATATATATAGGTATCTTTTTCCAATAACACAAAGGATTGTTTCCTTAGTTCCTCTTCTCATCACTTCGCTTTGGCCGACCAAGGGAGAGATATGGACCAGAGAAAGGAATAACACACTGACATGGTAAGTTTGGGTCATCATCTACCTCGAATCCATGGTGGAAATCCTAAATTAATGGTTAGTAATTGGTTTTCTTCACACGATTTTCCTTTCTAGCCATCTTCTCCATCCAAACTTGAAGAACGGACCTTGGACAACCGCTGGAGATTCATCCACCATTAAATATATGGAGCTTGGAGCTCTGGATCAGTCCTATAGGTGGGTTTTATAACTCTAACCCTTAAGCTTTGTTAATGCATCCTCATCTCGTTTAAAATCATTGGTTCACATTCTTCTTCTTTTACTACTCATGTGTTCTTGCTATCATTTCAGTGAAGAACAGCCCCTTTTCTTGGTTTAATAGAGGTATAAGATGATGACATTAATTTCTATGTTTATCCAAAAACTACTTTAGCAAACGGTCTCCATACTTGCTCAAACGGTTTCCCAAACTGTTTGGGTGGAAACCGTTTCAAACCGTTTGAATGTAAACAGTTTCACTAGACCGCATAGAAGCAAACGGTCCAAGGCCATTTGGAGGTGTTGACCAGGCATTGACCATTTGTAGGACTATTGAGAATAATGTAGACTAATTACCTACCAAAAATCATCAATGAATTCCAAGTGGTTCACCAATTGAAGGTCCAACAATCATCAAAACCCTAATCGGGTTAATTGTTGATTTCAATAATTGAATTATGTTGAAGTTTGGGTTGAGTGACCCAAACGGTTTCAAAACCATTTGGGGATCACCCAAATCGTCTCAAGACCGTTTGGGGATCACCCAAGACCATTTCGAGGTCTAGGGTTAAGCATGGTTGACCAATTAAGGATCCAATGATATCAAGCTGATGAGTAAACAATTGCTGATTTGGTGACTAAACCTAGGATCCAAACCCTAATTGAATGACTTGGTTATTGATAAATAATGGGCAAATGGTCTCAAGACCGTTTGGAGGATATTCAAACGACCCCAAGACCATTTGGGGGTCACCCAAGACCGTTTGGAGGTCTAGGGTTGACTATGGTTAAGTGGTTGAAGATCTAAAGGTAACAAGTTGAAGTGTAATTGATTGTTGACCTAGTGATCAATCCAATGAATCAAACTTTAATTGGTTGAGTTGGTTTTTGATGTAGACTTGAGAAAACAGTCTCAAGACCGTTTGGAGGTCATCCAAACGATCCCAAGACCGTTTGGGGTCAGGTCATGACCAAATTGATTGATGGTTCTATGATTTCAAATCAATTAGACTCACTTTGAAGTATGTTGAAGGGTCATCGATTTCAAACCCTAATCCAATTGATCCAAGCCCTAATTTATGATCAATTGAGGGTCAAATCAGTTGAAGGTTTATCTAATTAACTCAATTGATGAATGGCTAACATGTGCATGATCGATTGAGGGGTTCAACATTGGAAACCCTAATTCAATTGAAGTGGTTGAGACATTTTTTTGTCCTTGCGGTTTTGAGGTGGTTTGGACCAAATGGTCTCAAGACCGTTTGAGTCCAAATGGTCTCAAGATCGTTTGGGACCAAATGGTCTCAAGACCGTTTGGGACCAAACAATCCCAAACCATTTGATCTCATGCGGTTTTCAAGGTCGGTTGTGTCCATGCGGTTTCAAAGTCAACATGACCAAACGGTCTTCACCACCAAATGGTTTCAAAGTCAAACATTACCAAACGATCTTCATCACCAAATAGTTTCAATGGCAGTCCAAGACCGTTTCGAGGTTTAGTGCACAAGACCGTTTGAGGTCTAAATAGGTCAAGATCGTTTGATGCCTTAGTAGTCAAGATGGTGTAGTGGTTGATTAACCTAAACCTCATGAATACTTAATGTGGTTAAAGGACCAAGTAATTAGTTGATTAGGACATGATGTAATCAATGGTGATTATAATAAAGGTACCCTTGATGGGATAGAGTGGTTAGTACTCTTTGAATGAGTGAGCTTTAATGATCACAATAGAAATGGCATAACCCATGATGTCAATGATGAATTGACTTAGCCTAATCAAGAATGATGCAAACATCAACTTATAGAAAGATGAAAGAGAAGACTTCTTATATGAATAATTAATCAAGTAATGGATTCCCAATATATATGAATACCTAATTAGGGTATGATCCATGTTAGTGAGAGCATGAAACCCTAATTATGATGGTTAATGAATCATAACCCTAATTGAGTTCATAAATGGAAGTAATCCTAATACATGATGATGGTATGATCTTAATTCATTTTAATGTGAATAGTAAACCCTAATCTAAGGTAATGTCTTGTAATGTGAATAGTAAACCCTAATCTAGGGTAAAGTGATGTAATGTGAATAGTAAACCCTAATCTAAGATAATGTGATGTGGTATGAATAGTAAACCCTAATCTAGGGTAAGGAGATGATGTGAACAGTAAACCCTAATTCTGGGTTATGCTTTTAAACATGAAGTGCTATGTTTGGATAATGAAATGAGGAATCACTATTCCTAAATAAGCTAAAGGGGTTGGTTAACCCTAATTGAATTGAAAACGGAAACCCTAACCCTAATAAGGGCATAGTAGTGCAACCCTTGAATAGTAAAGTTATCTTTGTTTTACATTGTGCTGATATAGATATAATGTGCATGTTATGATTTTGTTAGTCATGCAGGTCTTTATAAAGTAGTGAGCATAGCCATGTAAGGGTTATGATGTCATACTCATTAAAAGCACTTTACAAGTTTTGAAAGCAATGATATACTATGTTGCCTAGTGAGAGGTAACAAATGAGACTGATAAGCTGCGTGAACCATGACTAATATCTGCATTGTTACTATCATGTTTAAATTGTTAAATGATTTGATGGTAATATGTTACTTGGTAACAAGTGTTTTGATGGTTTAAGGGTTTGAACACCCATATTCCTGAATCATAATGATGAGATGGTTAGGGATTGATATCCCAATGTTAACAAGATGTGAAATGAACTTGATACAATTAGTACCCTTTCTTTATAGCAACTGTTTTAATGGTTTATGTTTGAAAACATGCCTAATGCTAAAAACATGCCATAATGTACTTAAATAATCAAGTATAATGATATCATGTAGAGCCCTGACCATAGATCCATCATTGTAAGAAGTTAAATGATGGTGAAACGTGTTTTCCTAAGGGAACTCCTGGAGAGCATATTTTTTAGTATGTGGGGGTTATGGACGCGAATATCCTTACGTCCCAATGAGGGAATTGATGTGAGATGTACATTTAATCTCTCAATCCTTCATTATATGTATATGTCGGGATGATGTATCACTAATATCCCGATGATGTTGTTAATGCCGCATCGATGTGAGATAAACAAGAAATCCCTCGATGGCGAAGAGAGTACAACATGCCACTGTAACTCTAATAGCGAAGTTGCCAGAATACCCTGGAAAGCTATTATAGTAGAAACACAAGATGTCTTGCATATTGTACCTCACACTGACTGAGGAAGATGAGGTCATAGGAATCTGACTCTTCTAATGACCTATGTATGGTACCGATTACAATTTCATAATGGTCGGCTGGAGTATGAGCGGTGTAACTCATCTCCTCAGGGCATACATATGTTTGAAAAATGTAATCAGCTGTATAGCATAATTGCTTAGGTTGAACTACAAGAAACAATGATTGATGATACATTGTTTATAGTGATCAAGTTGAATAATTATTATACATGTTCTTCATATTCCTTATTGATATATGTCTTGTCATTCAATCAAGTTATAATTGAAATGATTGCTTAGAGAATACTGCTCTACTTAGTTTATTCAATGAATTGCCTGCTATTGAATAATTATAGTTCTACTGCTCAGTGTTATTTTAATACTTGCAATAGCAATGCTTCTGGCGGAGAGTTATAACTCTCGCTGGGACAATTATTCAATTGTCTCTCCCCCATGGGATTCAATGTTTTAGGTAGACGTCGAGGACGAAGGAACCGTTCAGTGGGTGAGCAGCAGCAGCAACAGCAACAACATCAGGGTCAGCAGTGATCCTCAGGTGGAGACACTGTCTATCAAGTCTTGTAGATAGAGAGTCCTATGTGTCGTCTCTGTACTCTCAGGTCCTAGGAGTCAGTAGATGGTTTGTTATAAATCTGAGATTTTGGCGTAATGCCTCGAGATTTTGTATACTGCTCATGTATAGTTTAACTGGACAGTCAATGTTATGACTCTCGAGATGAGATAATATAGAGATGTACTGATGAATTAGCTTGTAAATAACTTACCTTGTTTCTTTATGAAATATTTTTACAGTTTGTGGATCTCTTTATAAAAGTTTTAAATTTTTAGTGATTTTCAGTAATCCCACTGCTAGTTAATCGCTTCCGCATTGTTAATAACATTTTCTCCGAGGCGTGTCCCACAAATATCTACTCATCATTCTTAAGGCATATGATACATTGTGATGAGTACATAACATTACTTACATGATAAATCCAATTGCAGATGCATATGGAGTCCTACTCATGCATTACCTTTCTTCACAAGAATTGGGATATTGAGCTCTAGAGATAGTAACACCATGGGACTTGGCCAGGTTTCCTCTCATCAAGTTCTCCATGTTGAACCTCTTCAACACCTTGTCAATGTATGTGCTATGACTTCATCCAAGAAGCCTTCTAGATATATCTCTGTAGATCTTGATTCCTTAGTTGTAAGATGATTCACCTAAGTCTGTCATAGAGAATGTATTTCCTAGCCAGGTTGTTACCATGTTTAAAGTAGAAAGGTCCTTCTCCATCAATAGTATGTCATCTACATACAATATGAGGAATACAATCATGCTCCCACTAACCTTCATGTTTACACATGGTTCATCTTCATTTTGACTAAAGCCAAACTCTTTGACTACTTCATCAAATCAAAGATTCTAGCTCTGCGATGCTTGCTTCAATCCATAGATTGAACTTTGTAGCTTACAAACTTTATTTTTATTCTTTGGATCTATAGAACCCTTAGGTTGTGCCATATACACATCATCAAGAAGATTCCCATTAAGGAATGTGGTTTTAAAATCCATATGCCAAATCTCATAGTCATAATAAGCTGCAATGGCAAGCATGATGATGGACTAAACCATGACAACTGGAGAAAATGATTTTTCATAGTCAACAACCTAAACATGTCTAAATCCCTTTGCAACCATTCGACCTTTGTAAGTTTGTATAGTACCATCCATGTCAGTCTTCTTCTTGAAGATCCACTTGAACACTACGTGTTTAACTCCTTCAAGTGGATCCACCAAGGTCCATACCTTGTTGGTGTACATGGATTCCATCTCATATCTCATGACCTCAAGCCATTTCTCAGATTCTAGACCCTTATGACCTTCTAGGTAGGTAGTTAGCTCATAATAAATGACTAACTCAACATCTTCTTGAGTCACAAGATAACCAAATCTATCTGGCTCAAGGCATGTCCTACTAGATCTATGATGTTCTCATGTTACATGAGGA
Organism: Alisma plantago-aquatica; assembly: GCA_963693085.1. Classification (NCBI taxonomy): domain Eukaryota; kingdom Viridiplantae; phylum Streptophyta; class Magnoliopsida; order Alismatales; family Alismataceae; genus Alisma; species Alisma plantago-aquatica. Next base: position 974,403,470 of record OY856410.1, read on the forward strand.
ATTTGATATTCCACAACAATTAGTGACTCTCTTTGTTCATCTTGTACCTCTATAAGTTCAATGCTTTCTTTTTGGTCTTGAATCTCTTTGAGTTCTACTTTCTTTTGACTGCTTTTTTTTTAAAATTAATTCATTTTCAAGGAATGCAGCACCTTGGAAACAAATACTTTGCTGTCATATGGGTTATATATGTAGTATCCCATAGTTTCTTTAGGATATCCAATAAAATAACATTTATCTGATCTAGGGCCGAGCCTTTTAGGATACATTTTCTTGACATAAGCTTCACACTCCCAAATCCTAATAAAAGACATTTTGGGTGTCTTTAGAATTGACTTAGAATGATACACAATTTGGTGTAAATGTTGTGATTTCTAGAGCATAACCCTAGATAGAAGTTGGAGATATCATCAAAACTCATCATTGATCACGCCATATCTAGCAATGTGCAATTCCTTCTTTAAAATACACCATTGTTTTGTGGCGTTCCAGGTGGAGTCCATTATGATACAATACCACAGTCAATTAGAAGGTCCTCAAACTCATCGATTAAGTATTCTCCACCTCTATCAGAACAAAGTGCCTTAATACTTTTGTCAAGTTGATTCTGTAATTTGTTCACAAAATCCCTAAACTTTGCAAGAGTTTATGACTTGTGTTTCATCAAGTAAACATATGCACACCAACTGAAGTCATCACTAAATGTAATGAAAAACTGATAACCACCTCTATCATTTGTTCTAAATGTCCACATACAACAATATATATGAGTCTTAATAGATCACTATCCCTCTCACTATTACTAGTGAAGGGAGTCTTGGTCATCTTGGCTAACCAACAAGACTCGCATGTCTCTATTGATTTGAAATCAACCATTTTTGGATAACCATCTTTGTGGAGCCTACATGTGTGATTCTCATTGATGTACCCTAGAAAACAATGCCAAATTTAGGTTTTGTTTGAGTTGTCAAGTTTTAATCTTTTGGTATCAATGTTATAAATATTTGTATTTAGATCTAGCAAATAAAGACCATAAGACACTGGGTACTTCCATAAAAGATCACATGATTTGAAATAAAACATTGACCATTCTTTACATGAAATTCATATCCATCCTTATCCATACAAGATACAGAAAATGATGTTTCTATTTATGTCAGGTACAAAATTGTAGTTCCTAAACTCTATTACAATCTTTGTGGAAAGAGATAAATTAATGTTCCAACTATAGTTGTAACAACTCTTGCTCCATTTGCATTGTGTAGTTCAACCTCACCCTTTCGTAAAGGTTTACTTCATTTTAGATCATGCATATTCTAGGATATGTGAGATCAACATCTGGTATCATGTACCTAAGATGAAGAATTAGATAAATTTATCTCAATAACGTATATACCTAAAGTGGATATCTCTATCCCCAACTTCATCATACTTAATCCCTTAAGTACAAAGGATATATTCCTCTTTTACTTTTCTTTCTCCTTATTTTGAATGTTGAAGAATTGAAATTTCAAAACGACCTTAGAAATCTTCTTGGATTTTCTTTCATCCTCAAAATCCACTCCACTGATCAACATCATGAAATTGTCCTTCTTCATTCATGCTTTGGCATTTATCAACATGCCAAGCAACATTGACAGTGGTTTGGCCATGTTACTTGTAAGGCCCCTGACATAGCTTAGTACTTGGGTGTGCTTGCTTTGCTTAATAAGATGCTTAAATCTTAATCTAATCTCTTTAGATGCCTTAATAACATGTAGCAAGCCTATGTTTTCAATTTGGTCCAGTTTAGTTGACGTTTGATGTGTGTTTGCTTGTTTTGGACCAAGTTGTCATTCACCCACGTCGGGGAATTATATTGCAATTTGTCACATGTAGACGGTGTTTCTTGTATCTTAGCATAATGAGAGAGAAAATAAAGTTGAAGGGCACCTTGTTAGGGATTGGTTGATGAGATGGCATCATGAGATGTCATTAGGGTTTGCATGGTTTACATGGCTTCCCTTGAGTAGTGGTGTCGACCATGTGGTGTCCTTTATGTGTTTCGACCGAGGGCCTTTATTCCTTGGGTGTTCTTCGATTGAAGCACCTTTTTTGGATGGATTTCTTCAACCTAGATGCTTTTCCCTTGCCTTTGGTCGTTAGGGTTGAGTTTTGTTTTAGTGTTTTGACCATTTAGGTTGAGTAGCATTGTGTTGCAGTCACTAGAATGCCCTCCCCTATCTTTGCTTCGACCGAAGGGGTGTAGTGGACCCTAGCGGTTGCTACACTTCCTTTTTCTCATCACCTTATTTTACATGTCTTGTGTGCGTGCATGCATGGCCGACCCTTAAGTAGACAACTGCCCTTTTGATTGCCTAACATCTTGAAACCTTATATCTTCACCTCCCACCTACCCCATGTGTATATAATCTCTCTCCTTCACATGAAAGCAATCATTTTAGCTCTCTCTTCTTCCCCCTTTTATTGCTTGGCTGATGTTGGAGCTTGGAGAAGCTTTAGAGGGATGATCATGGAGCTTTGGTGGAAAATCAACCTTGCATGTGGTGATCTTGAGCTTGATCATCTTCCTTATGGTGATTCTTGGTGATCTTCCTTTTTGGTAAGTGGTTTTGCACCTTTGATCATGTTTTACTTTGAAATCCTACCTTTCTTCTTCCCCTCTTTGTCGTGGGGTGCAACCATGGTGGCTATTCTTTGAGTATCTTCTCTTCACTAAGGTCAGAGACTATGTATTAACCATGGTGGTACCTATGTGAGAAGAAGCTCTCCTCTTTCTTCTATCTTGTTTGTCCTAGGGTTTACACCCACTTTCTTTGAGATTTCATTTGACCTTGGTATTTTATTCTCTTCTTAAGGTGATCTTGTGGTTGAGGACTTGATTCTAGTTGGAGATTCTTTCTGTCCCTTGGAGCTCATGGCTTTGGAGCTTGATCTTTAACCTAAGGCAGGTTATGTAACTTTCCCCTCTTCTATTATCATACTAGTAAATTGGTTGCATATTACTAATTACATACCTAAAACGTGATATTAAGATGCTAGATGATATTACCATGATCTAGGGTTTATGATTTTGCAATATTCTTACATGGTTTACCCTTTCTCCTTAACCCTACTTTCATGCACATGATTCTCTAAGTGATGGTGAGTTGATGTTCTTGCATGGACCTTGACCTTTGGTTCCATCACCATGTTTTTGGTTTGACCTTCATGTTTTGGATGAGGTTTGATATCAGTTTTACATGTGTTGAAGTTGGTTTTCTCTTTACTAGTATGGTTTTCCTTGTTGGTTAAGATGGTGATCGTTTCTAGTCTTTGATGTTCATGCTTCCATGAGATTTGAACATGGTGATGTTTGGTTTCCTTTGGTCACTACACTCTTTGGTTGTTGTTATTGTTTCTACCCTTGGTGGATGGATGTGTTACAGTCACAAAAACCCTAACCATAATGGGTGGTCTCTATAGTACATGAGTTTGGTTTTCTTGGTCACTACTCATGCCTATTTTTTTGCGGTCAAAGACCTTTGATCTTCCTTTGTTGATGCGTTGTGGTCCCAACACATACCTTGATGGATGGTTGATGCACACCCATGAGTGCAAGGCCGCTACACATGTTAACCTCATAATATCACTACATAAGTACATGTAAGTGATGGTTGATACATAGTACTATTAAGTATGATTTACTAATCATGTTAATAATGATGTTTAACCTTAATGTGCTCCAAGAAAGTAGGAGATGGTAAGCGTCGAGTGTGATGATGATTATTTGACATGGAAACCCTAATTGACTATATGTATGAAACCCTAACCCTAATTATAGGGAATGTTATACTTATTAAGATAGCTTGGATAAATAGAATGTGATTATAGTTTCTCTCTCCTACTTGTGTAATACTAACTTTGTAGGATGAATGAATGACATAGCTAGTTAATGTGATGGTGATACTTATAGGACACATGGTGATGTCTATGAGCCTTTATGAGGCATGTTGAGATAGTGATGTGATACAGAAATGATGTGTTTCATTCGCATGACTTGGCAGAGACGGTGTGCCTAGTTGAGGTGTATCCTCCAATGATATGATGAGGGATTGATATTCCATAGCAGTGTGATCATGGTTATAGCCTTGTATGGCTGTGTGATATGATAATAGCCTTGTCTGGCAGTGACATCATGTGATAATATGACAAGATTATGTCGGAAACATTTTATATCTTTTTGAGTTGTATTATTCCTTTATCTTTCTATAACTTGTTTAGGGTTCATACGTTGTAAATTTGTTGATGCTAAAAGACACACAATTGTCTTAACTAATCAAGTGAAACCCTAACCATGTAGTGACCATGTGCTATAGATCCATCTTCTGCGTCACTACCTTGCTGGATGGTGAAACAGGTATTCCTAAGGGAAACCCAGAGCTCACACTATTGAGTATGCGAGGTGGAAGTGACTATGTGTCCTTAACATCTTGATTCTTAGAGTTTTGAGAACGAATGTGGTCGGGTCTTGGTGATGAGTATGTGATATGATGTGATATGGAAAAACTTGTCTACCTCAGTGATTGGGTTATTTAACCTGATTTCTAGCACTGTGACCTATACCAAGGTGGCTAGGTGTTTTACAGGAGCATAGATTTGACTATGAGTTGACGTCTACATGATTGTAGCTTGACTACAAGTTGTTCTTTTGCAGTTTGACTATATGTCACTACGGTGCAAACTTCAATTGATCAAGTAGTGTAGGATAAGTTCAAAAATTCTACCTCTTCCATTGATCTTGTATGGCACTGATTTCAACTTAGTAGTGGTCAGTTGTATTTGGGTGGTATGACTCAAATCCTTAGGAAAATAAAAGACGTAATACAATTGTGTAGTATATTTTCTTAGGGTTAAACATGACTCACATTGGATGACCCATTGGTTTATCTCTTGTACTGATTTCTTGAATAAGAATACGGTAAGAGAAATCAACTGTTATACATGTTCTTCGTATTCCTTCTAAAGTTAAAAGATGTTCTACTACTTAGTTATAGATGTCTGCATCGCTTAAACATTGTTAATTGCCTTGATCATATCATTTAGTTGAATATGCTCAACCTGATCATAATGTTATCTACCTGCTTCAGTTTTTTTGTGTTATAATAGACATTGGCGGAGAGTTATATGTCTCACTGGGATGTTTGTCTCACGCCCCCAGTTTCCACATCTTTTAGGTGGTCATGTATGATGAGGTAGAGATCGTGCAGTTGAGACTGAGCAGCAAGCGGAGAAGTAGTTGTTTAAAGGTCTGCTATGCTGCTAGTGTGTTTTGTAGTAGAGTCCTATGTGTCATCCCTGTACTCTCAGCTTGTTGGGGGTGTTTCATAGATCTTGTATATTGATACGATTTTTGTTAGTAGGTCGTTATTGTGTAGACATGGCATGTATATGTGAAAAGATTATCATATGTAATAGGTTGTGACTTGATGACCCTTAAATAGTAATATGTAACTTCTCTTAACATGTATGAATATAGGTGGTTGTTGACTTCAGATGTGATATGTTTCAACTTTAGATGTTGTGATGTAATCAGTTTTAATTTACCATGTTTTTTGGTATTGTGGTTTGTTGGTGATAATTCAATACTTGTTTTGAGTAATCTCACTTTGTGTGACAATGGGCGTGACATTACTCAAGTAATTACACTCGATAAATGGCTATATGATTCAAGAAATGATTGTAGAATCATATCCATGGAAAAATCTTGTCTCAAAGGGAATCCTAGTTGTTCTAGATGTTACACATGTCCAATCATATTGAGCACATGGGTCTCTACTAGATATCATTCTAAAAAAAGAACCTTTGAGACGTTGTACCTTTCTTGTTTTGTGTGATTTTGGTTCATGTTCTAAATATGTGTTACCATCTTAAGAATCCCCATGTCTTCATACAGCTCATGCAACTCATAGTTCATGCAGCATAGCATAAGATGCTTAATGTCTAAGGCATCATTGGAATGCTTCTAATAAGCATCCACCTCCGCCCTAAGTGCATCAGGAGAAAGCTCTTCTGGAACTAGTGTATCTAGGACATAGAGCTTATGCTCATCATTGAGAACCCTTATCAAAGTCCAAAACCAACCATGGAAATATGTCACATTAAGTTTTTTCTTCTTAAGGACCGATCACAACAATGATTTGTTTGTTATTTGATTTACAAGAAAAAAATCGCAATTTGTCATAACACTTTGGATTTGATTAATATAAAACTTGAAAATGTTTAATTAGGCTTTCAATTAATTATCACTCCCACTATTTTCTTCAAATTGATAACCCTCACATATCAATTTAAAAGATTGCAACATACAATCATCTAGCAAGCCGAGATCATTTTTTCATTAAATCATGAGTCAGCTTTGGCTAATCGCCTACAATTTGACTATTTAGGTAGGCAACTTTTTCCAATTGCATCTAAATGTAACTCTTAGATAGATGGTGTGCACAACTCTTAGTCACAGTTATCAGCATGCTTCTAGGTTCTTAATCTCATTAAGACCACCAAGTTAAGTATGACCAAAAAGATAACACGATAGTAATGCACCCTTCTTTGGTAGACCAACAGAACTACCATCACACTTTCACGATATGGATATCACACCATGCTTTGGTGTTACCAACACTTAGTCGATCAAGTTTTTCATGTGTGTTTCTTATGGAAACCATCTAATACTTTATATGTTTCATTGAGGGATTTTATAATATTAATAAATATACATATCCAATCACCACATACTTATAGTATGTATCATATACATTCTATATCTTACAAACAAAACATGCAATTATAAACACAAAGAGTTGGTTATGTCCATACTATTGCAATTCATTGGAGCCATAATGAATTACTATCATCCAAGGTCTACATCATACGTATCAACCTATTATTGATGAATATTTGTGCTAGAACCAATCTGGGTTGATCTATTCAACTCTTCAACCGGTCAATTCGCCTCCATGTCTATAAGTTGGTCTCTCTAATCGGTAGTTTGGTCTATGTTCCAAGCAACTTATGGACACCTCCAATCGATCGATTGGACCACCAACTAATCAATTCATCTCCTCCTATTGTCAGACCTCCTCGGACCTCCAGTTGATCGGTTCATCTTTTGAAATGGGTGGTTCTTCTAGTGCTTAATGTCTTCTTTTCCATAATAAGAATTAAAACTATCCTAGTCTTGATTAACATATTACATTGTAATAGGGAAACCTTGAGTTACATTCAAGAGGAGCTTAAGAAGGAGATAATTAAATACTTTTACATTGGAAGAGAACATAGAGGCTCAACATGCAAACCGAGATATAAAATAGGATTATCAACCATCCGACCAAGCACAAAGATCTAGGAGTTATTGGTCATAACTATTCTAACATCTACCATCAAAACCAATTTTAGGGCGACATGTATAAACTATATATATATATATATATATATACATAGAGAGAGAGAGAGTTTATATGAATCCAACCATATCGATTAAATCCCCAAACATAGTAAATTGATGTGGCTCTGATACCACTGTTAAGAAATATGGTATCAAATATGGCAACGGAAACAAAATAATTTAGTGTCATATTCTGCTTGAACAGTAGATTGCAACAACAACTATGTAATAAAAAAGAGGGTTGCAAGGTTCATTCATGGTCCTGGAGCAAGTCCAATGACTATCGCTTGTTGTAGTGTGCTACTTTTTCAAATTGCACCTGGAAGGCTGTCAGCAATGGCCTCCTAGTTGATCACCACAGACAGTCATTGACTATGCCCCCCTAGTGGGTGGCAAAGGTCTCCTCATCTCTAGAGTAATCCATGGACCACTGTAAACTCCTATCATTCTAGATGAACGGAAAAGAAAGATTTGTCCCTTATAATCAATGTGCTAGTGCCGACTTGCTCTTCCAATTGCCTCTCCCTTGCTATCCCTTCCTTTGACGAGTAGGACTTGCTCAGATTCTCATGTTACCACTGTTGGGAAATACAGACATAGAGTATAGTAGTGGAAACAAAATTTTATCTATGCACATTCCCATAACAGCAAGATCGCATCAACTACCATGAAATAGGAAGGATGGTTTTAGTGAATTATACCTGGTCTTGGAGCAAGTCTAGTGACAAAACTCACTTCTTTGCAACTTCTGACTAGTTTCTCTTGGATAGTTAATGTGCAACTCTTGGTTTACACCATGAACAGCTATCTACGCAACCTTTGTAGCGACTCTAGTGGTCTCACCAAGGACTGCATGTTGATTTTTCTCTCCGAGCAGCACCAAAGGACTCATCCCTCTAGATTAGTCCATACAGACCAATTAAAACTCATATCATTATCCAAGAATGGATAGGAAGGAAGTGTCCCTCTCGTTGGTGTACTAGTTACCAACCTACTCTCCCATCAATAAAGATCACCAGTTGTTTCTCTCCATAGATATCTCTCCCTGTCAGGTAGGAATTTCTTGGGCTCTCTCAATTACCACAACCAGAAAGGACAACCGTTGTTAGAGTAACTAACTCTTAGTTGTCTGTTTTGTTCTTTGTGAAGCGCCCAGTACCCCTCCTTTTATAGACATGGTTAGGGTTCCCAGTCTATAGGGGATTGTGTGGGAGTGGAAGGGACTGAAAGATGTTGAATTTTCACAACCTAGGATAGTGAAACATCCGTGTGGTGACCTATATGGTCGTATGGTTACATGAGATGGTCGTCTCGTAGTTCCAGATGGCCATCTGGAAGTTTCCCAACAACACATGAATTTGGAAATTTCAATTTCTAATTAATATCACATATTAATTTACTTGCACTCTGAGTATGTGCAATTGAAACTATTCAGGAAACATCCAAAATATTTGTTTGGCCCAATCAATCCATCTCACCCAGGTGATCCGCCCATGTCACTCACCCAGACGGCCATCCGATGAGTGTTAGATGAGTGGGTCAGTTTAAGGGTAGAACTGAGCCAATTCAAACTTTGATTAGCCTAACAACCCAAACGAGTGTCTCAACACTTGAGATACCCATGTGGTTGCCCAAATGGCCATCTCACATAGTGAGATGGTCGTTTGGCATACCTAGTCAGTCGATCTGTTGTGTGAATTGAATACCTAAACACTTTGGTAATGAATCCAATCATCATTCAAGATAAACTCCTCTTCTAGATGAGTTCCTTTGTGTGTGACCCTATATGTCCCATAACATGTTGGTAGTGCATGTCCATAACCTGCTTATGACTTCACAAGCAAGGAGCGGTGCCTTGTCGCACATAATTGCCACCCAAGTGAATGGAAAGTTGGAGAACAACTTCAACCTACAATTTGTGTAAGGTTTTGTAGTGATTGTATATTTCCTTTGTCTTTGATATCCAAGATGAACTTGAGGTATAGTAGGTCATCCTCTCAATGTTCAATCCATGTTCCCTGAACCAAGACTAGATTGTCTGAGATAATGTGACCTCAATATAATATATTAATTCACATGTGCATGCACATGCATTTCTTAGTCTTGCTTATCTAGTAGCCCAGTTATCATACTCCAATAGGAGGGAAAAATCCCATATCTATCACTCATAGTCTATCCACATGTGTCAAAGTCACCCAATCATCACCTTTATAACAACCCATGTTTTAGGACTGTGTTTGATGATGCCAAAGCGTACCCAATGACATGTGATGAGTACAGTGATTTCAAGTTTAAGAATTACAATCACCACCTTCATTATGAGAGATGACTGTGACCACTACAACCATGTGTCACTCTCAAAGTGGGTCTGTCGGATACACTATTCCCTAACATGTATCTGTGTGCTTGGTTTGATACATGACTTAGTGAGACTTAGTCATCAACCAACTCATACTCTAGTCTTACGTGTTACTGGTGTCTATCTAACTTTCACAGTAATAACCGACGAGGGACATAATGAGAATATGTATATGTACTCTTAACATCTGTATGATCTCATTTCCATAAGGCTAATACTTGAAGACATACATCATTGAGAAATATTATTCTCTAGACATTCACTCTATCTCCTAATTATCTTATAACTTAGTGAAATAGATGAATTGGAAGCTTGCCTTTATAAGTATTAATCAAATCCTTTATAGTATATGCCATGTCAATCATTACATGATTGGCTCTACGGGCATACCTTACCAACAAAATCCCACTAGTATTTTGAGACAATCACCAACAAATCTCATCCTTAGTGACCTAAACTTGTCCAACATGCTTCTGTTGTGCTAGTGCTGATTTAGAGGGTTATAAACACTTTTCTCACAGTTGGTATATTGCATGTTCCTAATCTCTTCACTGTATGATTTCTCGTACGAGATGAAACTACCATAATATGGTATCTGATATTCCTTGCCTAACAATTAGCTCCATTGTTGTCACAATATTTCTACTAAGTCATCAATGGTTGGAACATCTATAAGTTCATCATATGAAGCTTTAGATCCATATAGTATCACTCTATGTTCATAACACAAGTATACTCAGCTTTTACTGCAGAATAACATTAATGACTACTAGTTCATAACATTTCTAATCATCACTTGTCCCTTTTAGACAAAAACATATTTTAATTCACGATCAGCTTTTTCATTTATGGAAGTGTGCATTGATGTAACTCTTTACATCCAACTCTTCCTTTTATTGCTATCCTTATAAATTATCAATCTATCTTTAGTCACTTCTCAAGTACTAATGCATATCTTCAATGACTTTCCAATAACCCTTATTGGAGTTTATATCATCTTGTCATGTCCAATACATACAAAATTATATGGGATAAGTACATTCATAGCATTCATGACATATCCATTGTTATACCAGCCTATGGAATCTTAATCATGTTGTTTCCATTCTTCACAAGAATTGGAACATATGGTTCATGAGGTTCTAATCCGGATTATTCCTTATTGAATTCATTCGTGTTGAACTCTTTCAAGACATTGCTATTGTACATGTTCAAACCTCCATTGTGAAACATTCAAGAACTATCTCATAGGTCTTGGTCCTTATCTCATAAGACGTTTCACTTAATTATTCATTGTTGAAGGTGTTTTCATGCCAATTCTCAACATTAACAATATTGAGATGTAGGACTGTCAATGGGGAGGGTATTATCCATTTACCCTTACCCATACCCTGGAGGGTAAGGGTAAGGGTAGAGATTTTTTTTTACCCTTTATCTGTTCCCCATTTCCCCACTATACTATAAGGGGAGGGTAAGGTATAGACACTATCCATACCCTTTTACCCTTTTACCCGCACATGATATAAAGGTTACACAAAAATATATTCTAAAGGGGTTTGTATGTAAATGTTTAACCCTAATGTTAATAGACTAGTTATAAAAGAACAAAGTTGGATGCCTCTTAGGGCACGACGACCCGCTTGCCGCTTGGTTACCATTACGATACATAAAGCAACGAACTGGCAATCGGGGACTCGCTGCTCACAAATAGCACGCAAAGCAGCGGCAGCCGTAGACCGCAGAGAGTCATAGGAGTCACACGACAGACAGGCTTCTGCCTTCTAGCCCCGTTCCCCACCCCTCCCCATTCGGTCGTTCCCCATTGTGGGCCTTCTGCGGTCTTCTGCTTCCATCGCACGGCCGTGACACCCCACTCACTTGCTCAGCGCAGTGGCTTCCCTCATTCCCTATCCATCGCACACCAACCAAGCATCAACTTCACATATCTCTCAGCCACGCTAACTCCACGTTGCCCTCATCCACGTGAACTCCACATCATTGTCCTGCAAGACGTTCACCCACCGGCCATCGGTAGTAGCTCCTAGTCGGATATTCAAATCCTAACCACGGGCCACAGTCTTGTATCTCCCCACTTCAAAGCCATTTAGTGTAGGCTACACTGGTGACAAGAAGCTCATTATTCCTATTGTGATTTTATATTGTGTAATGAGTCTCATGTAATATGTTCTAGTAGATTTTTATAATCTATGAACTTGGTATCCTCTTTTGTAATAGTATTTGAACTTGAGAGTTACTTTATTCTATCATTGGAAAATGACTTGTTTTTGTGCTTGTAATACTTTCTTTTTGAGGGAAAAACATATATATCTTACGAAAAATGTGGTGTTGGTGAAACACTTATTTGTTATGCATACAAATTTGTTTTTGTTTGAATTGACTTAACTTTACATAGAGAAACATATGATTTTGAATTGGACATAATGTTTTATATGTTGTTATCAATAAATTAGTTATAAAATTATAAAAATCAACACACAATGTGTATAAATTATTTCTTATCAAAATTTCCCGCTTACTCTTTACCCTCCCCATTTACCCTGTAGAGAAGAGGGTAAGGGTAAGGGTTGGGTAAGGGGATTGCTGAGAAGGATAATTACCCTTACCCTTACCCGCTAGCCAAAGAGGGTAAGGGTAAGGGTAAGACCTTACCCTCCCCATACCCTCCGCATTGACATCCCTATTGAGATGCCATTCCTCATCACATGTGGAATATTCATATATGCTCCCACTAAATATTTTGAAATCACAGTTTGCATCTTTTGTTTTGATTAAAGTCAAACTCTTTCACTATCTTGTCAATTCAAAAGATCATTATTCTCTAAGTTGCTTGTTTCAATCCTAGATTAAACCATGTAGTTTATAGACTTTATTCGCATTCATGAAGTCATAAAACCTTTCTGGTTGTGTCATGTACACATCTTTTGATGTATTTCTTCTAAGGAATCCAATTTTATATTCATATGCTAAATCTCATAGTCTATTTTGACTACAACAACAAGATTGGCAATTGGTAAAGGAATTTTTATCATGTTCAACAACTTGAACTGATTTGAAAACTATTCAACCAATCTTCCTTTTTATGTTATCCATGTAGGTCTTTACCATAGGACCTTATTGCACCCTATAGGTATTACCCTTTTAGGTGGTGTTATCAAGGTCCTACCTTGTTAGCTTAAATGGATCCCATCATGTACTTAAGTCACTACTTAGATTATGCTATTCAATAACTTCTAGTTGATTGGTTGGCTCATCATATATGACCAACCCATCTAAATTTTTGAATTTACAAACCTTGAATCTCAGATGTGTTCTACTAGAACTATTTTATTCTATGTTGCATGACAAACTCGAGATTCCATAGGAACTTGCGATTATCTTAGCTCTCATTGTACCTCTTAGTTGACCTCGAACATATTGAGTTCTATTTTTACTCCCATTGATTCTTTAGGAACTTTGTTATCCTATGAACAAAACACTTTTTATTGGATTGGTATTAATATTAACATTCAACGATTACAGTGTTTGGATAAACCTTTTCAAGAAACTACTTTCTCAATATAGGTTTTAATCCTTTACACATATTGGGACATTCCTTTCATATCTTATAAACCATTCAGATGGTACTTCATTTAGTGATAGCTTTATATTTATGAGGATAACAGGATTAGATCAATTGATAATAATGTCATGACTTACCATGATATAGTTCCTTCATTCTGACACATCATCATGTTCAGATGGATTTGACTTGTGATACATTATCACCGTTCTTGCTTTGAAGGTACTCAAGGTATTCATGTGGCATATTTCAACATTTGATCTCATCAATTTTCTTAATAAATTCATCAAATTTATACTTCATTTATAATCTCCTTGAATACTTCAAGAGATTAATGCTTCCTTTTACTTGGTACATATCATTATATTACCAATAAATGAAATGAATTAACCAGCATTAATTCCATAAGATCTGCATGCATCACATGATTGAGGTCTGATGGATGACTTATCCTCCCACTACATCTAGTGAAGGATGACATTTCACTTTGTGTGTAAACAAGACTTTGCATGTTTCCTTAGGTTCAATAACTAAGGGAATCTAGATTTACTTTAATATGTATTATAGACATGTGTTTCTTATATATACGTCCAAGATGACTAATGATAATGATAATCTTGAGTTATCAAGTATATTCCTTTGGTACTACTGTTATAAACATTCATCTTAAAATATTTTTTACAACGACCATTCAGATGACTGGACATTTTTGTTAAAGATCATTTCTTTAGAAACAGAAACATAATATCTCACTTTATTGAATCATCCTTGTCATACAATATGCTTTAATGTAAATGTACCCATTCATATGGCGTAATGAAATAGTAGTTGTAATAACTCTACTACATGCCCATTGGTCTAATAAATGTAAATCCGGACTAAGGCTTCCACAACTCTTGCTCCTCCATGTCCATCTTTGTTCTCTTACGAGGGTGTTTACTTCTTTTCAGATCCTACACAGCAGTATGTCAGATCTTTGTTTGGTATCACATCCCAAAGTGAATAAGCAATCAAATTTATCTTATAATGTTTATACCTAAAGTGGATGCCTCATGCCTTCGTTCTTCTTCTTTAATTCCTCTAACTAGGGAGGTCAATTCCTTTTCCAATGTCTAGGCTGGTGACAATAGTGGCAATCAACTCTTACTTTCATAACACCTCCCTTTGTTTTGAGATCTGAAGACCTGGGCTTTTGGCAAGCTTTAGCACCTTTCTTAGTTTTGGCTTTGCCTTTAGACTTCCCCTTTGTCTTCCTGATCACCACCACAAACTTGGGATGGTCTTTCTTCATTTGTGTCTCAACTGTTCTCAACATGGCCAACAACTCTGTCAATGGTTTTTCAAATTCGTTCGTGTTGTAGTTCATGAAAAATTGATTATATGACTCTGGAAGAGACTATAGAATCATGTCAGTGCCCAACTCTTGACCCAAGTGGAATCCCACTCTATCCATGTTCTCAACATACCCAACAAGCTTGAGTACATGAGGACCTACTAGATCTCCTTCTGTCATGCTGCATTTGAACAAAGCCTTAGAGACATCATATCTCTCTTGTCTTGCCTGATCTTCGTACATGTTCTTGAGATGTGTGATCATCTCAATCACACCCAAAATTCTCATGCTACCTCTGCAACTCATAGTTCATGGAGCATAGCATCAGACATTTGGCATCTATGGCATCTTCAGTGTGCTTCTTGTAAGCATCTATGTCAACCCTTGGAGCATTCTAAGGTGGTTCCTCTGGTTCTGACATTTCCAATACATAGAGATTTCGCTCATGTTTGAGAACAATTCTCAGCGTCCTGAACCAGTCGTGGAAGTTTTTCCCATTAAGTTTGTCCTTCTCAAGGACCGATCACAAAGAGCAGTGATTGTCATTTGTTGTCATTTGATTCTTCAAAAGAATTTGCAATTTTGTTAGAAACTTATTTTTTATTTAATTTGATTTGATTAAAATTTGGGTGATAATAATTAGGTCTTAAATTCATTATCGTTCTCATTATTTTGTTCAAATTGATAACCCTCAAGTATCAATTAGAAAAATTGCAACAAATAATTTTCTAATGAGCCAAGATCCATATTTCACCAATCATGAGTCAGTTTTGGCTGATCATCCACAACTTGATTATTTTGGTAGGCCATCATTCCAACTGCATCACATAAAACTTTGGTTGATCACCCACAACTTGATTGTTTTGGTATGCCATCATGCCAATTGCATCACATGAAACTCTTGGATAGATGATATTTACAACTCCTTTCCATAATCATCTGCATTCTTCTGGGCCCAGACGCTCTGAGAATCACCAGTTTAGCCTCACACAATCGCCAATACAATAATGATGCACCCCAAGTTAGCAGAACCTACATTACTACCATCAAACTATCATGAGGTAGATGGCGCACCAAGCTTTGGTGTAACCTGCACTTGGTCAAATAAGATTTTTATGTGTAATTCTATTAAAAAGTATCTTAGACTTAATATGTTTGATTGAGGGGTTATATATATATATATATATATATATATATATATATATATATATATATATATATATATATATATATATATATATATATATATATATATATATATATATGAGCCCATCTTTAATACCCGCGTGGGTAGCTACCTTCCCCCTATTTTAGTTACTTTTTTTAGTTTCTTACTTTTGACACGTAGAGGGTTACTTTACCTTACAAACTGCTAAGTATCATGCATAGATAGTTATGTTTGTAACGGAACATTTCAAAACAAGATTACATATATACCTACTGTGTATTCTACCTGGTTTTACTCTTTTAGTCGTATAGTTACTTTGTTAGAAACATAGTTACTTTTTTATCCTTCAAGTTACTTATTTTGCCATATAGTTACATTCGGGACTGACGGGTAGCAAAAATCCAGGCTACCCGCGCGGGTATTAAAGAAACAGCCTATATATATATATATATCATATACATACATATACAGTATCAAATCACCAGACATATAGTATGTATCATATACATGCTATATCCAACAACGTAAACATGCAATATAAAACAAAAGTGATGGTTATGGCCATGTCTACTTGTAATTCCTTGGAGCCTCAAGGAATTGCTACCACCTAGGTCAATCATCACATCAAATGTATGAAACTGTTGTTGATGTATACCTATATTTTCCAATATGGGTTGATCTGTTCAACCTTGAACCAGTCGTCTCACCCCTTGGCCGGTCAGTTGGTCCTCTAGGATGGTCGTCTGGCCTCCTATCCAATTGATGTTTGGACTCCTTCCAAACGGTCAGTTGGGTCCACCAAATGATCTTATGGCTCCATCATTCTTTCCTCCATGGTCCTCCATACGATTGGCTCATCTCACGAAGTGGTCATCTCATCTGATGATGATCATCATCTTTGTCGTTGCATGAAAAGAAAACTATCCTATTGCTACTTTATTACATTGAATAGGAGAAATGTTGAGTTACATTCAAGGGGAGCAAAGGTATGAAAGTATTAACTTTACATTGGGAAGATAGAGGTATAGGCTTGATAAGCAAATCGAGATAAACAAGACCAACCAAATCATCCAACCACATATATATAGGGTTTAGGCCATAAGCACTCTAAACATTCACCATCAATACCACTTTTAGGACGACGTGTGTGTGTGTATATATATATATATATATATATATATATATATATATATTAGTTTGGAATTATGTGGTCATAGATCAGATATGCATTTGAGAGAAGTTTGAATATTCACATCAGATGCAATAAATAAATGGTAAGACCAAAAATCAGATCATATCGATTATCCTAAAACATAGTAAATTTATGTGGCTTTGATACCACTGTTGGGAAATACGGGCACAGAGTATAACAGTGGAAACAAAATTTTATCTATCTATATTCCCCTAGCAGCAAGATTGCGTCAACTACTATGAAATAGGAAGGATGGTTTTATCAATTTATACCTAGTCATAGAGCAAGTCCAGTAACAAAACACGCTTCTTTGCAACTGCTGACTAGTTGCTCTTAGACGGTGGTTGTGTAGATTCCACACTATGAATAGATGTTTGTGCAGCCTCTGCAGTGACTCTAATGGTCTCTTCATAGACTGCCGGTTGACTTTGCTCTCTGAGTAGTATCCAAAGGACACCTGGCTCTAGATAAGTCCACATGGACCAACTAGAACTCATGTCATTCACCATGAACGGACAAGAAGGAATTGTCCCTCCCATTGGTGTACTAGTCACCAACCTTCTCTCCCACCAACAACGATCACCATTTGTTTTTGTCCCATATCTATCCCTCCTTTTTGGATAGGATTTGCTTGGGCTCTCTTAGTTTCCAAGCTATAGAACACAATAGTTTTTAGAGGTAGTAATTCTTAGTTGTTTGTGTTCTGTTTTGGGAAGCCCCCAGTACCCCTCCTTTTATAGATGGGGTTAGGGTCAAGATTCCTAATCTATAAGGGATTGTGTGGGAGTAGAAGAGACTAGAAGATCTTGAATTTTCACAACCTGCAACAGACGAAATGGCCGCCTGGCGACCTAGGCAAACGTCTGGTCACACAAGACAGTCATCTTGCATTTCCATACAGTCGTTTGGTAGTTTCCTAATCGCACACCAAGATGGAAACTTCAATTTCCAATTATTATCACATACTAATTTACTTGCACTCCAAGTATGTACAATCAAAACTATTTGGGAAACATCTAGAATATTTGTTCGGCTAAACTGAGCCCTCTCACCCAGGCAAGATATCCTTCTCACTCACCCAGAAGGCCATCTAGTGAGTCTAACATGAGTCCGTCGATTCAGTCACATTGAACCGGTCGGTTCAAGGGCATAATGTTGCCAATGTGAACTCTTATTAGACTGACAACCCAAACGGCCATCTCAACACTTGATATGCCCATCTGGCTACCCAAACATCTGTCTCACATAGTGAGATGGTCATTTGGAAGATCTAGTTAGCCAATCAGTCTTTTTGTTGCATGAATTGAATAGCTAAACACTTTACATCCAATCATCATTCAAGATAAACTCCTCTTTTAGATGAGTCGCTTTGTGTGTGTCCCTATAGGTCCCATATCATGTTGGCAGTGAATGTCCATAACTAGCTTATGACATCACAAGCAATGAGCGGTGCCTAGTCGCACATCAGTGCTATTGTAGTGAATGGAAAGTTGGAGAAAAACTTCAACCTACAATCTTTGTAAGGTGTTGCAATGATTGTATAATTCCTTTGTCTCTCATATCCAAAATGAAATCAAGGCATGGAAGGTCATCCACTAAATGTTCAATCCATATTCCTTAAAGAAAGTGTAGACTGTCTGAGATAACACAACCTCAATATCATATATTGATTCACACGCACATGTGCATGCATTTCTCAGTCTCGCTTGTCAAGTGGCCAGGATATCATACTCCAGTAGGTGGGACAAATCATGTATCTACCACTCACAGTCTATCCCCATGTGTCAAAGTCACCCAATCATCACCTTTGTAACAACCTGTGTTTCGGGAATGTGTTTGATGATGTCAAAGCATACCCAACGACATGTGACAAGTGTAGTGGTTTTAGGTTTAAGAATCACAATCACGACCTTCACTATGAAAAATGACTGTGACCACCACAACCATGTGTCACTCTCAAGGTGGGTTTGTCTGATATAACTGTTCCCTAACATGTATCTGTGTGCTTGGTTTGATATTGCCATATCATTACTTAGTGAGACTAACTCATAAACCAACGCACACTCCAGTCTTATGTGTTAATGGAGTATATCTACATTCTATAATAACAACCAACAAGGGACATAATGAGAATATGTATATGTACTCTTAACATCTGTATGATCTCATTTCTACAAGGCTAATACTTGAAGACATACATCATTGATTGATATTATTCTCTAGACATTCACTTTGTCTCCTCATTATTTCATAGCCAGTAAAATAGATGAATTGTAAGCTTCACTTTATAAGTATTAATCAAATCCTTTATGGCATAGGCCATGTCAATCATCACATGATTGGCTCTTCAGGTATACGTTACCAACAACCACTTGTTGTGTCTCTAGAAGGCATCCACTACCCCTCTATTTATAGGAGTGTTAGGGTCAAGATTTCTAATTCATCTAGGAGTCAAAGAGATAGATTATCATGAAATTTTTGGAACCTGTGAATATTGAACCGCTCATTTCACTACTGAACTGATTGTTTTGCATGTGAGACGATTGATTCAACTCTTGAGTTGGTCATTTATCAATGTTCCCAAACACAATTGTATTGGAAATTAATATTTGATCAATGCAAAACATGACATCAACATTGATCCTTGATCCAATTACATTGATTAACCAAAAGGTCAGCTCACAAGATGAACTAGTCAATTCAAACATCTAAGAAAATTGGTTCACTTAGTGAACTAGTCATTTTGGAATCATGATTTCCAATCTTGTTTAAATTGAAAACCTTAGACTTTTTTTTGGGGGTCAAAATCCTATATTATTCAAACTTGAGCAAAATTACAGATGATAAATGAAAACAACTAAATTTAAACATGGCATTATCAATACCATTACAACTACCTTAGACTTTTGTAATAAAGTTTAAACCACATTCATGAATAAACTCCTTTTCTAGGTGTATCCTATCTATGTGACCTTATAGGTCCCAAGTTACGTTGGCGATGAATGTCCATAACTAATTTATGACATCACAAGCAATGAATGGTATCTAGCAAGCCATCATAGCTACCTAAGTAATTTGAAAAGTTGGAGAACAACTTCAACCTACAATCTGTAGTAAGTGTTACACTAATTGTATAATTCCTTTATCTCTGGTATCTAGACTGAACTCAAGGCATGGAATCGTCATCCTCTCAACATTCAATACATGTTCCTTGAACTAGAGAAGACTGTTTTAGATATATGTGAGCTTAATATCATCCATTGAATCACATGCACATAACCATGTTATTCTCAGTCTCGCTTATCAAGTGGCCAGGATATCAAACTCTTATAGGAGGGAAATATCCCATCTACATCACTCACAATCAACCCCATGTGTCATAACGCATCTGAGCAACACCTTTAAGGAAACCCTTATTCAAGGTCATGTTTGATGTTTTCAAAGTACATCAAACAACATGTAATGATTGTAGTGATTTTAGGTCTAAGAACCACAATCACTACCATCTCTATGAGAGATGATTCTGTCTAGCAATTATGGTTTCCATGCATCACTCTCAAGGTGGATCTGTCTAATACACTATTCTCTAACAAGTATCTATGTGTTTGGTTTGATATCCTATATCATGACTAACAAAACTACATCATCAACAAAAACACACTCTATTCTAATGGGTTTTTGTTGTTTATTAGCCTTCCACAATAATATCTATCTAGGGACATAACAAGAATGTATATACTCTTAACATCCATTTGATCTCATTGTTTAGAACCTCAACCCAAAGACATATGTCATTGAGTAATATCATTTTTAGACATTTATTATGTTACATCATTATCTTATAACTGAATAAAACAGAATAAATTGGAAGATTGCCTTTATTAGTAATCAAATTCTTTACAAGATATGTCATTACAATCATCATAAGATTGGCTCTCCGGGCATACATAACAACATTAGTAACACATGTCAATGTCTTTTAGTATAATATGAATTAGTCTATGAAAGGTATTGTATGTGATTATTGACATTCTTTTATACATTATTTTTTGTGGTAGTGTATGTGGATTATCAAGGTTCTGTATGTGGTTAGTATTGTACTTCTTGTACAACAAAATATGGTTGTTAGTACTATACTTCTTGTACAGTGTGGCTGTGAATACTATAATGTGAGATTGTAATGTATGATAAGATTATTACATACTACATGATTGAAAAGATGCCTATTGTAATGATATAGTATACTTAAATATTCTAATGAAATATAACATATTGAATTATAAAAATTGAGTATGTTACTAGTGATTTAGAACATGATGAAAGGAGAAAGCTAAATACAAGATGTTGATGTTGTAGGGATTCTAGTATCTAATAGAAAATTTTTGGTAATTAAGATGTAAAATACCTAATAAGGAGAAGATGGTTAATGCATATGCCTAATAAACATATGTTCACTTCAACAAATAAGGTGCTTAATTCATCTGCAATAACAAATACAAATATCTCTCGTACTATATGTATAAGGAAGATTATTAAATTATATTTGTATTGTACATCTTGTATTGTTGTACTGTATGTAAAATTTTAGAAAATATTGGAAGTTGTAATGTTGTGTACAATAAAATTATATCTGGAGTATTGTAGTGTGTCCTAGTATTGTATGTCTGAAAAGTTAATACAACATCTGGACAATCAAGAACAATCACTTGACTGGAGAGGATGTCTAAAAAAGTTATATCATTCTTCTTTATGTTCTTTCAGTACTATATTATGAAGGATTGGATTTAGTGGTGTAGTCTTGGACATGGATAAGATTTGAGATTCTAAAAATATATTTAATAAAGTTTTATTAATGGAATTTAGATTAATGCATCTGCAATAATAAATATAAATAATATTACGACATTGGAAATAGTAGAGTTATGAAGATTAAATAGAAAAGATAAAATTATAGTACTCGTGAATTTAAAAAGAAATATGAAGTCTATAGAAATAGGGAGGAAATGGAGTTTAAATATGATTATTTCAAAAATAATAAAAGCAACCACACAACTGTGTAATTTCAAATAGAAGCGATTTTTGTATTATGTGGACAAATGAGATGTTATTGTGTCACTTTTGCATGTGTAACATACCCAAATCTGGGACAATAGCTTAATTTCCCTTGTTCTAGGCCCTCAATGATCATGATAAAATTTAATACTTTGTCCTTGAATTAGATTAGCTAGGAGTAACTGAACCAATAGATATATAATATTTCAACAAATAACATTTATATAAACTATATGATAATTAATTAATTAATTAAATCATCAATTGATTGATAACTATATAAATTTGTCAATAATTATTTTTTAACGTTAAATTATCTCTCTAAAACAATTCTAAGTTTATTTGATAACAAGAAACCTAAAAATAGGAAATCATATATTGAATTGTTTAGGAAGGACATTAATTGAGTATTTCACTAACTCATAATAAAATAATTGACCAAACATTTTCTAAAGGTAAAATAGATGTTAAATTTATCTATTTACGTTAATTAGCTAGGTATAATTTTCATACTAATTGGAAGTCATTTACACCCTCTATTTATTTTAAGAGAGAAAGTAATTCATTTCTTCCTAATTAATCCAATTTGATAACTCGGTCATATGCATATATTGAATTCATTTATGAGTTTAACGTCTTCAACTCCCACCATCTTCAAGCCAAAATCTTGTATCCCTCGTGTAGGGTCTTTCTATCAAAAATGGTTGGACAAACGAGTAACATTCACCGTTGGTCCACCATTCTCCTCCTCGTCTTCGTCTTCTTTTCCCATATTCTCCTCTATTCCTTCCTCCCCTCTCCATTCTGTAACCTCCTACCCTAATAACACCTGCCACCATTTCCATTAACCCCTACGAGTCAGAATAAATGACAACACCATCGTTGCATACATAGCAACTTCGAACAACCATTGACCCCTTCTTGTCTTCTTTCCTATCATTTCTCCTTCCTTCACCCCCTCACACCTTCCCCTATTTCTCTTCCTGTACAACCAAGAACCCTAGTGGCACCCATCTTCTTTCCCTCCATATTACTTGGTTCTGCGGTAACCCTAGAGTCCCTACACATACCTTTGATTCTAGTCACCATGGATGTAGGGAGACGTCACCTCCTGAGGAAGCCACTGGAACTGACAATCACCACACATTTCTAGGTCACCTCCTCCCTCACCAACATCAACAAGATCACTGATGACTAAAGGAGCCACATCAATGTGGTTTCTTTCCTTGACACAGGAGTCGTTATGAACTCCTCTAGACCCTCATGATCATTAGACATTGTCCTTCATCCTCTTTGTACCTTCTAGCTGATGTGATGGAGAAAGAGATGGCACTACCGCTTAGAAAGATAGACAACAACTACAAATACCAGCATCTCTACCACATCTGCGTTACCGCGTTCCTTACTTGCACCAACCCACCATTGGCTGAGAGTAACATCATGGCTGGAAATGGCCGCCGAAAGGTGCTACCTTGCACCTAGAAGTCGTTGCTCCTTGCCCTCATTCTCCACCAATAGTCCATGAGTGTCATCTTCCTCCTTAAGCCAGTACTGGAATCCACATAGACACATGTCCATGACACCAACAACTTTAGCAATCTCTAAAATGACGTCAATCATGAAGACTGATGATTCACCAAAAATTGCAGGTTGTATCCTCAACCTAGACCCCTCTATCTGATCCCTTGTTCTTCTCCTCTTCCTGTTTATAACTTGTAGTGGTGCAAGCGCCACCTATGACCCTACAGCTAGACTATCTGAGTGTCATCCATCAAGCCACTACCACCATGGGAACTGCCTTTATCCTCACTATCCACCTTCTCCCTAACCTCATTAATCCACGCTTGCCTAGTTGATGCCCAGAAAAGCAAAGCAACATCGAGCATTGACTAGCAATGCCATGGTCCTCGCTAGAGACTTCCTCTTGATCAGGAGAATGTGGACCAATCACTAGCACCTACCCATCCATCTAGACACCCCTCACATCTCCCAATCTCTATACACCCTACAATAGTAGATGCAACTTTGTTACGGATCCAGAAATATATGAAGAGATATCGGTTCATTGATTGCCATGAATCTCAAGCTTAGGATGATTTGATAAAGATTCAAAATGCAGGTGGTGATTCGAAGGTTAGAATGTTGTTCCCTATATTTTTATCTTCAAAAGATATGTGAATGATACTAGTAACTACACTAATGCATCAATACCTAGGGTGGGTATACAATCGTAGCAATTATCTAAGATAACTAGTCGAGTAATCAGTATCATAATATTATGTATGTTGGTTGTGGTGTTAACTATAACTTGTAAAGTTATGATTAAAGAGGTATAATCAAGATGCTTCAAGAGCCTAGTCATATTAGTATAATCACATCTAACAAATCATTAGTAATATACATAGGTGTATATGTTAGATGAAATTATACATCTAGTAAGAGTACTTTGATCAATAGTATCCCATGAGATAACTATAATTGACTCTGATTGTCTAAACTTGAGTTATATGTTATATACAGAGAACACGATTACATGACTTAAATGAGAGGAATGTATATTATTAACCACACACATATATATAACATAGACATACTTTGACTTATAACTAAAGATGAGTCTTAGAACTAAAATAGCCATCCAATGGATCAAATATTCACTCAATAAGATTAACAACCCTAATATGACTTTAGGTGATTGGGAATATAATAAGAACAATATGAAAATCTATAATGGAATGTACACATTTGTTATTATAGTTGATCTAATGTACATAATGTGTTCCTAGGATGAATAATCATCTTTGGAGACCAATTATGCATATTGAACCAACCATTAACCATGAAGATAAGGTATGTACTCCTTCCTATTTATAACTGGGCATTTATATGACTAAATTTTCTCATAATGAGGAAGCTTTTGAAATACCTGCTCTTGTTCCATTTGTTGACATATCCTATCTCCTCAATTATAACTTATTATTACTCTTATGAAATTATTATTATCATGTTGAATTGGGTCAATGACCCCACCTACTATTGTTCCTGAATTATGCCATGTGTGTTTGTGAAAAGTGAATCGTGCCACTCTGTTTATGCATGTTAGATAATTCGACTAGTTTAACTATCATAGACGCTTATGTGTAACCATTAGGGCATGTCTATTTTCACCCGGGGTGCATCTTTCCACCTCTTTTTATACAGGGGTGTACTATTCCCACCCATTTTACTTAGGCCATTGACTCACTAGTGTCATGGTACTACTATAGTTACTTTAGTGAAATGTATCGACATGCAAATATTTATGTGATTGGATGGTTGATTATGGAAAGAATTGTTATTTAATGTGTTAATTACATTGCCTCATTCATTTGGAAATTCCTTCTCTTATTACTTCTTATTGAAACTTACCTAGCTTTAATGGCCCTTTCTTTGATGGGAACACTTACTTTACTTTTGAAATAAATAATGCCCAGTTAATCTTCTAATGTACATACTCAGCTTTTGTTGACCCATGCTCTTTTATTTCCTATTTTTATGGGTGTTTCCTCCACCCAGGTTTAGGTGCTTTATAGGGCAGATATGCATGATCATTGTGAGCACTTTGGTGAACATAAGGATAGCTTCATATGACTTGTTACCCTCTGCATATGGGCTTCTGTGTGTATAGATGTAACCTTTTCATTTTATGTACCACCTTCAGGGTGAGAAAGTAATGTGCATGGAAACAATTTGTAACTTTGTAAATAGTTATGTTTTCCATTGCTTAAGTATTTCATGGCTCATTTTTGTACCATTGAGTGGGCCCACTATCGGGTCCCACTCCTTACAGAATGGTATCAGAGCCTAAGAAGTCAGTGACTTGACTATTTCAAGGTATCCCATGTTGTTCCTTAATTAGGTAATTAGTTTAGCCTATATAGGTTAGTGATATGCCTATTCATTAGTTGTTGAATATCAACTAGGGTTGCAATCCTTAACTAGTATGGTCACTTCCACTCCTTAAACTATCTATGCAGTTAAGACTTAGTCTTTAGTAACCCTAATCACCTCTATTTTTTGTTGAGGTGGAAATGTCTCCACTAGGAATTGATTGTGTAGTGTTTAATTCACATCTCCTATTTCCTAGGAGGTTAGTGTGAGTACTATATGTAGGTTGATTTGAAGACTTAGAGTTAGGTTTAGCCCTAGTTCCCATAAAACATATTCTTTGTTGACTTCTAAGCATGCCTCTTGAGTATGGAGCATGCCTTGATGACCAATGATGAACCCTGACATATGTTTTATGATTATGATGTAGCTCCTTTAGGGTAAGAAAGGCCCTACCATAACCTAATTATGTTAGAATACTTTCCAAAACTTCTCTACACTGGAGACTAGAAGCTACCTTACATGAGATCCAATTTTCACAAACACTAGGGTTAGTTGAGCATAGATTTATTGATGGGTGGAAATTCTTACAAGTTCATCTATAACACATTCGCAATTAGAGAGTAGACCCTGATAATCCTTTAGAGAATATGGATATATGATTTCCTAATGAGACCAAGTGTTGAATTCTCATATAGTCCACTTGGTATGACAAACCCCAACTTCTTGTTAGGATGGTTGGGTGACCTAAGGAATCCCGATATCCCATGTTAAGGTTATATAGTACATGACAGGATTGAGTACAAATAAGAAAAATGGCATGTGAAGTAACCAATATAGATATAGTAGAAATTGACATAACATCAATGCAATATGTGTCCCCTTCACCTATGATTTGAGTTAGAGATGTTTTAGTAGAGGCCCTTATATACCGTTGAAGATTTAGACTCTTTCCGTAGAGTGAGTTATGGTGAAAAGTCATTGACTTGGTTCTCGCATTGATTTTGGTGCCAATTTTTCAGCTTCACAACGTAAGAGTTCTCATCATCAAAAATATTTTTATTACTATACTATGTATGTAAAAAAAGAAGAAAAAATCTGGATTTTATTGATGCCTTCATGAACCAAGTCATCACCACAAAAAGTTTGAATTGGTAAGGAACCCCTAACGAAGACACCCTTAACTGGTTAGGTAAACTCTACAACACTAGACCCAAGAGCAAAGTTGTGAGTTAAAATTTTGTATAGATTTGATTGAGTTGATGTGCCCCATACTACCCCTTTAAGTGTTTAGTTATATGATATGTCAACCCTTATAAGGGGTGGAGTTTTGTACATTAGTATACCAGGGGAATAATTCAACTTCAATTTTGTCCAAACTCAATATCGAATGAACTATGTAAGTCTTAGAAAATGATCCTCAAATAATGTCACATATGTATAATTATTAATGAATTAGGGTATTTTTTTTTTGAAAGGGAATGAATTAGGGTATTAAAACATGCTTCAATGTACACTTTAGAAATAAATTAGATAACCTAAATGAATGCAAAAAAAATTACTCATCAAAGTTAGGTAAGTTTCTAGATTGAGAAAGCTCAATCGATTGATGTTAGTCCTAATGGAGCTCTAGGTTATCAATGAATGGATTTTGGGGATGAAATCCTCTTTAAGGAGTGGAGCGTTGTAACATACTCATATCTAGGACAATAGCTTAATTTCCCTTATTCTAGGCCCTTAATGATCATGATAGAATTTAATATTTTGTCCTAGAATTAGATTAGCTAAGAATAAGTGAACCAATAGATATATAACATTTCAACAAATAATATTTATATAAATTTATGATAATTAATTAATTAAATCATCAATTGTTTGTTAACTATATATTTTTTTCAATTATAATTTTAACCTTAAATTATCTCTCTAAACAATTCTAAGTCTATTTGATAAAAAGAAACCTAAAAATAGGAAATCATATATTGAATTGATTAGGAAGGACAATAAATACATTAATTGAGTATTTCACTTGCACATAATAAAATAATTGACCAAACATTTTATAAAGGTAAAATCAATGTTAAAATTTAGCTATTCACACATTACTTATCAAGGTATAATTAGCCACCCAAACTGTTGCCGTTCTGCACCGGCTCGCGGCTGCTCTCTCACACTAGTGCTACTAGGGTTTCTTCCTCCGGAGACGGCTGGCTGGGGGAGGGGGATTTGACCTCCGTAAAGTGGTGTCCCGCTCCTCCTCAGCCTCTTCTCGCCTGTCTTCAGCAGGGTCTCTTCTTCGGGAGGCGTGCAGGTGTGTTGTCTTTGGAGACAGCGATGTTCTTCCTCCCTGTCGTGGAGCCTGACTGCGACGAGTTTCCTACCTCCTTTCTCTTTTACTTACTTTCTATTTAGACTAGGTTGGTCTCTTATTTTGTCTCTCTCGCTATTAATCAATGCTTCTGTCTCTTCTCATAGTAGATTTCTCTTTCTCGGTCAATTTTGTTGTGGTGTTGTATGGCAGCAAGTGTGGGGACAATATCCTTTTGGAACACCGATCTGGCATAGATACTCTACCACATATACATACTCAGGTTGAAGGTATTCCTCATAGAAAGATGTGTTAGCCAGCGAAGGAGAAGAGGGATCTATACATCATTGTTCTTATCAAATTCCGATATGAGTTTTTGTGGTGGTTTGTATGTGTTCTTTATCTTTGTGTGGTCCTTTAGTTTATTTTTCTCCTCATGTAGATGTCGTATGGCTCCTCCATAATGAAATTTGTCTGTTTAACTTCAAAAAAAAATCTAGGTATAATTTTTGTACGAATTGGAAGTCATTTACTCCCTCTATTTAATCTAAGATAGAAAGTAATTCATTTCTTCCTAAATATTTCAATTTGATAACTCAGTCATATGCATAAACTGAATTCATTTATGAGTGTAACGACTTAAACCCCCACCATATTTAGGCCATAATCATGTATCCCTCACGAATGGTCTTTTGATCGAAAACAGTTGTGCAAATGAGTAGCATTCACCACTAGTCCACCTTTCTCCTCCTTGTGTTCCTCTCCTTTTCCCCTATTCTCCTCTATTCCTTCCTCCCCTCTCCATTCTATAACCTCCTACCATAATAACACCTGCTACCATTGCCATTAACCCCTGCGAGTCAGAAGAAATGACAACACCATTGTTGCATGCATAGCACCTTTGAACAACCATTGACCCCATCTTGTCTTCTGCCCTATCATTTCTCCTTCCTTCACCCCTCGTACCTTCCCATGTTTCTCTTCCTGCATAGCCAATAACCCTAGCGGCACCCATCTTCTTCCCCTTCATCTTACTTGGTTTTGTAGTAACCCTAGAGTCCCTGTACACCCCTTCGAGTCCAATCACCATGGATGTAGGGAGACATCACCTTCTGAGGATGCCACTGGAATTGACAATCACTACACATTTATAGGTCACCTCCTCCCTCACCAACATATGCACCATCATTGATGACTGAAGGAGCCTCGTCAATGTGGTTTCTTGCCTTAACATAAGAGCCTTTGCAGCCTCCTCCAGACCCTCATGATCATTATACATCATCCTTTGTCCTCTTTGTAGTTTCTAGCCGATGTGATGGAGAAAGAGAGGGCACTACTTCCTACAAAGATAGATAACAACTATGAAAACCACTATCTCTAGCACATCTGCATTATTGGGTTCCTTACTTGCACCAACCCACCATTGGCTGAGAGTAACATTGTGACTGGAAATGGCCACCGAAGGGCGCTACCTTGCACCTAGAAGTCGCTGCTCCTTGTCGTCATTCACCACCAACAATCCATGAGACTCATCCTCCTCCTTAATCCAGAACTGGAATCCACATAGATACATGTCCATGACACCAACGGCTTCAGCAACCTCTAATGACATTAATCATGAAGAGTGATGATTCACCTAAAATTGCATGTTGTATCCTCAACCTCAACCCGTATGTCTGATCCCTTCTTCTTTTCCACCACCTATTGCAAACATGTAGTGGTGCAAGCGCCACCTATGACCTTGGAGTGAGACTGACTAAGATCCATCCATCAAGCCACGACCACCATGGGAACTTCCTTTATCCTCACAATCCACCTTCTCCCTAACCTCATTAATCCACCCTTGCCTAGTTGATGCCCAGAAAAGCCAAGTAGCATCGAGCAATGCCTAGTAATGCCATGGTCCTCATTGGAGACTTCCTTTTGATCAGGAGGATGTGGACCAATAACTAGCACATACCCATCCTTCTAAACATCTCTCCATCTTTATACACCTTATAATAGTGGATGCAACTTTTTTATGGATCCATAAATACATGAAGAGATATTGGCTCATTGGTTGCCATGAATCTCAAGCTTAGGATGACTCAAGAAAGATTTAAAATGCAGGTGGATATTCGAAGGTTAGAACCTTGTTCCCTATAGTTTTATCTTCAAAAGATATGTGAATGATACTAGTAACTACGCTAATGCATCAATACCTAGGGTGGGTATATAATCGTAGCAATTATCTAAGATAACTAGTCGAGTAATCAATATCATAATATTATGTATGTTGGCTTTGGTATTTAGTATAATTTTTAAAGTGATAATTAATTAGGTATAATCAAGATGCTTCAAGAGCGTAATCATATTAGTATACTCACATCTAACAAATCATTAGTAATATAAATAGGTGTATATGTTAGATATAATTATATGGAAATTGTAAAAAATAAGCTAACATTTATAGTAGGTATATACAAAAATATTCAATGTATCTATCTATGTTAAGAAATTGTATGTATATATATATATATATACATATATATATATATTCCCTGTCATGAATCTATATAAGCAATAACTACATGAATTCATTCATATACATGGTTGGGAATAAAACTGAGTGGTATATTAGTCTTTATTTATACATAAATATAAGTATATTAGATTGGACCCTAAATACATCTAGTAAGAGTACTTTGATCAATAGTATCCCAGGAGACAATTATAATTGACTCTGATTGGATAAACTTGAGTTATATGTTATATACATAGAATATGATTACAAGACTTAAATGAGAGGAATGCATATTATTAACCACACATATATATAACATGGATATACTTTGACTTATGACTTAAGATGAGTCTTAGAGCTAAAATAGCCACTGAATGGATCAAATATTCACTCAATAAGATTAACAACTCTAATATGACATTAGATGATTGGGATTATAATAAGAACAATATGAAAATCTACAATGGAATGTACACATTTTTTCATGTAGTTGATCTAACGTACATAATGTGTTTCTGGGATGAATAATTGACTTTGGAGACCAACTATGCATATTGAACCAACCATTATTGATGAAGATAAGGTATGTACTCCTCGCTATTTATAATTTGGCATTTATATGACTAAATTTTCTCATAAAGAGGTAGATTTTGAAATACCTTCTCTCGTTCCATTTGTTGACATATCCTATCTCCTCAATTGTAACTTATTATTACTCTTTTGAAATTATTATTATCGTGTTGAATTGGGTCAATGACCCCACCTGTTATTGTGCCTGAATTATGCCATGTATGTTTGTGAAAAGTGAATCTTGAGACTCTATTTATGCATGTTAAATAATTCGACTAGTTTAACTATCATAGACTCTTATGCGTAACCATAAGGGTGTGTCTATTTCTGAATGGGGTGCATCTTTCGACCTCCTTTTATACAGGGGCACACTATTTCCGCCCAAAGTGTGCTATTTTCACCAATTTTACTTAGGCCATTGACTCACTGGTGTCGTGGCCCTGCTATAGTAACTTTAGTCAAATATATTGACTCGCAAATATTTATGTGACTGGATGGTTGATTATGGCAAGAAATGTTATTTAATGCATTTATTACACTACATTATTCTTTTAGTTCCTTCTCTTGTTACTTCTTATTGAAACTTACCTAGCTTTAATGGCCCTCTCTTTGATGGGAACACTTACTTTATTTTGAAATAAATAATGCTCAGATAATCTTCTAATGTACATACTCAGCTTTTGCGGACCCATACTCTTTTGTTTCCTATTTTTATGGGTGTTCCCTCCATCTAGGTTTAGGTTCTTTATAGGGAATAAATGTAGCATGATCGTGAGCTCTTTGGTGAACATAAAGATAGCTTGAGATAGCCTTGTTACCCTCTACATAAGGGCTTATGTGTGTATATATGTAACCTTTCAATTTTATATACCACCCTCGGGGTGAGAAAGTTATGTTCATGGAAACAATTTGTCACTTTGTTAATAGTTTTGTTTCCCACTGCTTAAGTGTTTCATGGCTCATGTTTGTACCATTGAGTGGTCCCACTATCGGGTCCCACTCCATATAGCATGGGTTATATGGAATATATCAGCTTCTAGTGGAGGATACATCGGGTAGGCTGCACCACGTGTTTTCCCAAAGCATTATGTGGGAGGGCGGGTGGGAAGGCAGCTATGTTTAGAATTTTTTTGGGTACCCTACCTCTAGTATGCGTAAGGCTCACCAACCTTAGGCTAATGCATTTGATCCTTTTATTGATAATAGTTGTCTATAAAATTTTTCCTCATCTGCTTCCCATCATTTCTCTCTTTTCTATTGTTATGGTTTCATTGATGTTGTTCATGCGCTCTAGTATATATATGAAGAAAAATTCTAGACACAATCACCTATACACATGTCCACCCACCTAGTTCTTGGGAATGGGAGTGGATACTTTGTCTCGTACATCCACCAACAATATAATAATTAAATATGGAAAAAGTAGAAGAGAGAGAAAATGATTTTGACCATCATTTTCAATCTAGAGTTTTTTATGAAATATAAGCATTACATTATTTGTAAAAAATATTTTCCAACAAGACTATTGTTGACATACATTGAAGAAAAATGATAATATGATAGAAATATAGTATCTATATTTTGGGATGTCATACACATGTTCTGGGTACAATACTCATGTTTTAAGTACGGTATATTAGCAAGTAAACATTCATATTGTACCTCAAAATGAGAATAATGTACTCTGAATCGCGGGTATTGTACCCCTTTTATGTACCCCCGAGTATATCACCAATGTTTTTAGGGTATATTGTACATATTTTGGGGTACAGTACTCTTATTTTTGGAGATATAATACTAATGTTTTAGTTATTGTTGTACTACACCCCAAAACACGAGTACTATACCCAATACAGTACGAATGTTTCCTATACCTAGTTTAATTTTGATATTCTACATGATTATCAATCCAAGTATAGTAACCATGTTTTGAGTATAATATATATTTTTAGGTATATTAATGTCATTTTGGAGGCATAGAACTAACGTTACTTATGTTTTGGTGTATTGTATCTAAAATTGTGTGGGTACCATACTTTATATACCTCTCTCATCTCTTGTTATACTTTTCATATTATTATTTTTTCCAAGGTTTTCAGGCCCGACCCGGAGGTCAACTTAAAAAAGCTCTTGGGTCAAGTGTTGGGTTTTAAGGGAGACAGAGAAGGCAGCGAAAACAAAAATTTTCTTCTCCTAAACCCAGAATAAAGGAATCACGTCAACGTCTACACAATAGGAAGGATGGTTTGTGGAGACATACCTTGTCCCGAGGCTTGCTCGGTGATGTTACCTTGCGGCTTGCGCAGTCTTCACCTCCGGTCTTGGACGGTGTCTGTACAACTCCTGGTCTCACTGGGACTGTCGGGATTGACAACTGTCCTCCGAGTGGTAGAAGTCTCCCGCCTCTAAAGTAGTCTACACAGACCACCTGGAACTCCGATCTCCTTGTCCCACAAGAAATCAGAAGGAGTTGTACCCTCCTGTCGGTGTACTAGTCACCAACACACTCTCCTGCAACCAATTGCTTTTTTGCAGTTGTCTTTCCCTTGTTGTGCCTCCCTTATTGGGTAGCACTTGCTGGGGCTCTCTCTCGGTTACCAAAACCATAGACAACGACAACTTTGCAGAGCAACTGGTTTTCTGAGTTGTTGTTTTTTAGAAGCCCCCAATACACCTATACATATAGGAGGGTCATGAGACATGGTTCTCTACCCCGGGCAATGCGGGATTAAATAGGAGTAGAAGGGTTCGGTATTTTCCACAAAACAACCAATCTGCGCCAGCTGAACCGATCGTTTCACACTCTAAAACAATCATTTCAGGTCCTGAACTAATCATTTGGGACTTGAGCCAATCATCTGGAGCTCTAAGTCGATCGGCTGGGGCTCTGAGCCGATCGGTCTGTGGTCCTAATCAAACTCAAATTGAATTTCATATTTGTCTCTGATTAATCAAATATTAATCCTTATCCAAATTGAATTTGTACAAGTGAAACAAATTGTATTTGCAAATTAGTCTTCTGACTTTCCAAAAGATCTCAATTGGTCACATGAATCGACCTGTTCAGCAATTGAGCCGATAGTTTCATGACACATGAACCGATCGACGCACAACTTGAGTCGACCAGTTCAACAACCTGAGCTGATCAGTTTATCACATTAGCCGATCGGTTGGGGAAACAGACTATGCAAAATCAATCAATCGTAGTTTCAATCAATCCAATACTCCAATCAATCAGTCCAACACCTTGAACACTATGATTTTGAGCTATCAATTAATTGAGTGTTTAATTGAACTACTAAACTCCTTTAGTCATTAATCTAAACATCGTTTGTGGATAAACTCCTCTTCCAGGTTAAATCCTATGTGTGTGACCCTATAGGTCCATTTCACGTTGGCAGTGAAAGTCCATAACACTTATGACTTCACAAGCAAAGAGCGGTGCCTAGTCACACATCAGTGCTACCCAAGTGAAAAGGAAAGTTGAAGAACAACTTTCAATCATAAAATCCATGTATGGTGTTATAGTGAATGTATAATTCCTTTGTCATTAATATCCCGAATGAACTTAAGGCATGGAACAGTCATCCTGTCAACGTTCATTCACTTTTTTGATCTCAGAGTAGATTGGAGGAGATATGTATGACATCAATATCACATACTAATTCACACATGCGTGAACGCCTATCTCAATCCTACTCATCAAGTGGCCATGGATATCAAACTCCCTCAGGAGGGACAAATCCCATATCTATCACTCACCCCTCAAAAGCCCCATGTGTCAAAGCCACCCAATCATCACCTTTATAACAACCCACGTTTCAGAATTGCATTTGATGATGTCAAAGTATACCCAACGACATGTGTTGAGTGTAGTGATTTTAGGTCAAAGAATCACACTCACCACCATCACTTGTGAGAATTGACTGTGACTACCATGTCATGGTTCCATGTGTCAAACTCCCACTGGGTATGTCCGGTACACTTGTTCTCTAACAAGTACCTATGTGTTTGGTTTGATATCTCCATATCATGACTAATGAGATTTTGTCATCAATCAACACCACAATCTAGTCTTGTGTGTCATTTCTATCTATCTACCTTCCACAATGACATCCGACTAGGGACATAATAAGAATGTACAAACTCTTAGCATCCGTATGATCTCATCGTTCCGGTCCTCAACCTTAAAGCATACGTCATTGAGTACTGTCATTTTCTAGACATTCAATTTGTTCTTATCATTATCTCATATGACTAAACCAATACGAATTGGAAGCTTGCCTTTGATGTTTATCAAATCAATCTTAATGTATCCCACCAATCATCCCATGATTGTCTCTCAAGGCATACATACCAACAGACTCCCACTTGCACTGCGAGCCAATCACCCTTGAATCATATTCATAGTGATCTTAAAACATGTCCCACCTGTTATTGTTCTCTAGTGCCAACATAGTGAGTTATGGCAACACCTTGCCAAAGTCAGTATTAACTGCATGTCTCTCATCTCTTTCTTGTACGTCATACGTATGAGATGAAGTTGTCATAATATTTGATCTAGTATTCCTTTGCTAACCTTTAGCCACATTTCATGACCAAGCACTCCAAACTTGTCATCAATGACTAGAATATCTATAAGTCAGTAACCCTTACTAGAACTAGACAGACATCTACTCATCATGTCCCACATACGAGCTATCTGGATGAGCACATCATATTTTCATGTCCTACATACAAGATGATGAATTCATCTTATTCTTGCTATGTCCATACACGCAAGATAATGGGATGATTGAATACATGATAGATCCATATCTATTCTTAGTGTTCCCATTCTTGATAAGAATTTGACACTTGGCCTTGGGATACCAACTCCATGTAACATGGACAAGTTTTCTCCCACTGAATCTATGTACACTGAACCCTTCAGTATAGATTGCTAATGTATTCTTTTCCCTTTTAGGTCAAGAGGTTTTTTAGAACTACCTCTATATATCTCTATTCCTATCACATAGGAAACGTCTCTATCTTCCCTAAAGGTAATTTCCACTTTGGATTTCCATTGTAGAACATTTCCATTTCAGATCAACATGTGGAATGTGAATATGCTCCCACTAAATCACAGATCCCTTATTTATCTTTGTCATATCAGTCAAACCCTTTGACTATATTATCAAAGTAAAGTTCACAATTCTAAGTTGCTTGTACTCAATCAATCACATTGATTAGTCCATTGTAACTTATAGACTTCATTTGCATTAATGGATTCATAAACCTTATAGGTTGTGTCACGTACGCATCCTTGTCTTTTATTCCTTATAGGAATGCAGTTTTAGTATTCATATGCTAAATCTCTTAGTCATTAAGTTGCAATCAACAAGAATCATCCTTCTATAAATGTTATCCATGTGTCTTAACGCTTAATACTCATTCACACTTATGGATTTCATCCCAATGGGTGCTACCATCAAGGTCATACATTATGGTTCACATGGAGGTTATTTAGGATGTAATGGTCATAAAGAATAACTCAAAATTCGGTTCCTCATATTCATCTAGATAGTTGACTCATCACATGACCAACTCATCACATAGATAATCAAGGTGTATCTGTCAAGGATATAAGAACTCACAACTCCTTATGATTCTTAATGTCCTTTATTAGTGTGGGGTATTCTTTATTTGAGAAGAAAATTAGTTATTTGATAATCATCCTCTAACTCCTTAGAGTATGAATCCTTTTGATGTAGACATCACCATGCCTTAATCATGAGTTCACTATGATACACTATCATAATCACTCACAAGGTTCTCAAACATTTGGTCTAAGTATTTCATTCATTGATCTCATCAAGAACTAACACTTTACCAATTCGTACTTCATCTATGATATTCTTGAACACTTCAAGATATTTATATTGGTATTTCTCTAAGCACCGTTTGAAGTATTAGCATTTCCTCCAATAGGTATGTAAATACATCATATGTATTATATCTAATAGGATAATCATTCTCCCACTACCTTAGTGAAGATTGATTAATCATGTCCAAGAGATTCATGTCTCTTACTAGTTCTCTAACCAAAAGAGTCTAGACTTATCCATCATATGGAAACTAGAAATGAATTTCTCATGATTTACGCTAATTTGATTGTTTGAGTTATCAATAACTTTTAGGTGTCATTTCATCTTATGTATACCACAAGATAAATAAGACATTGCCACAAAGATTGAAACATCAACTTTATTAATTGCCATCATTGTCATACAATATGCAAAAATAATGTGTTTCTATCTATTGGCAAATATGAAATAGCAATTCATAACTCTATTACATGCCTTTAAGGCTGAAAATAAACTAAAGTACTCCTATCTATGGCGGCAACACTTGCCCCATTTATTGAGTGCTTTACACTTTATATCTTGGTATCATATACCTCAAAAAGTGTTACAAGTTTATTTCATGACACCTTCAGGTGGAGACGTCTATCGCCTCCTTCTTCTTTAGTTCTTCCATATAGAGTGGACAATTCCTTTTCCAATGTCCTGGCTTTTGACAATGGTGGCAATTGCCTCTCTTGGTCACGCCTCCCTTTGCCTTGAGAGCTGAAGACGCCTTGGGCTGCTGGCTAGCATCAGTACCCTTATTAGCTTTGTACTTGCCCTTGTGCTTGGACTTGCCTTTCTTGCTGCTGATCATCATCACAGACTTAGGCTTGTCCTTCTTCATCTGTGCCTCGGCTGTCCTCAACATGCCTAACAACTCTGTCAATGGCTTGTCAAAGTTGTTCATGTTGTATTTCATCACAAACTGACTGTAGCATTCTGGCAATGATTGCAGTATCACGTCAGTAGCCAACTCTTGGCTCAGGGGAAATCCCAGTCTTGTCAGGTTCTCCACATACCCAATCATCTTGAGCGTGTGAGGACCAACTGGATCTCCTTCTGTCATGACACACTTGAATAGTGTCCTGGAGACATCATATCTCTCTTGTCGTGCTTGATCTTCATACATGTTCTTGAGATGCTGAATCATCTCAATGACACCTATGTTCTCATGTTGTCTCTGCAACTCGTGGTTCATGGAGCATAACATCAAGAACTTTGCATCAATGGCATCATCAGAATGCTTCTTATAAGCATCCCTTTCTACCTTTGGTGCGGTAGGAGCAGGTTCCTCTGGAATTGGAGTATCCAGGACATAGAGCTTTCGCTCTTGAGTGAGAACAATTCTCAATATCCTAAACCAGTCGCGGAAGTTAGTCCCATTCAGATTGTCCTTTTCAAGAACCAATCACAATGAAAAGTGATTGTGGTTTGTTGTCGTTTGTACTACAAATGGAAATATATGCAATTTAGTCCAAAACTCAATTTTGACTTATTTGATTGATTTGAAAGGTTGACGATATAATTAGGACTTTAATTAATTATCGCTCCCAGTATTTTTGTTCATATTGATAGCCCTCACCATGAATTCAGAAGATTGCAGCGTACAATCTTCTAGTGGGTCAAGATCCTAAAATCCTCGAAGTCATGGACCAGCTAGGGTTGTCACCCAAAACTTAGATCTTCCATGTAGGCAACTTTTGCCAATTGCATCATATGCAACCCTTGAAAGATGTCATATGCAACTCCTTGACATGATCACCTCCATGCCTCAAGGTGCTAGATCCTATCTAGGTCACCTTGTTAAGTCTGACCCAAAGCCTACACGATGAATATGCACCCTGCTAGGGCAGACCAACATATCCATCTTTCACGCTTCCATGAGACAGACGGTGCACGATGCTAGGGCGTGCCCACACTTGGCTAATCAAGCTTTTCATGTGTGTCGCATTTGCAAGGCATCTTAAACTTTAATATTTAATGAGGGATTTGGTTTTATAGGTACATATACATATCCAATCAGCACAATACATCGTATGTATCATATACATCATATATCCCACAAAAAACATGTGAAACGATAAAAGTGATGATTATGGCCATCCTAATGTGATTCCTTGAGCCAAGAGGAATCACGATCATCTAGGTCTACATCACATGCAACATGTCCATGATGAAGTGTTGTAGCCGTCCGAGTTGATCAACTCATCGCATGAATGACCTGCTCATCCTGGCCAGTTGTCTGGGTGCCACCAGCCGATCGGTTGGCTCCTCCAACTGATTGGTTCGCCTGGTCTTCATGCATCTCCTCATGGATGCCACCTGATCATATCACTCCTCAAACTGGTCATATGGATCGCCAACTGATCAGTTCACTCCTTGAACTGATCGTCTCAGTCGTCGTCAGATGTCCTCCGTTCTTTGACATAACAGGAAATAAAAGATATATCCTAATTTACATTTAAAAGGGGAAACCCCGAGTTACATTCAGGGGGAGCAAAGGTAGGAAAGAAATCTCGAGTTACATCAGGAATAAGGAGGTAAGGAATCGATGCACAGACCTAGATGCAAGCAACCACATACAACCAAGCACACACATATGGTTTATTGGCCATAACCATAATATACATCTACCACAAAACTCATTTAAGGGCGACGTGTATCAAGTACATTCATATTACATATCATATATGTATATTGGGATTTGTGGATTTAGGATTGGACATGCATAAAGCCAATTTTATTCGCATCGTATGCAATAAATAAAGGCATCAAACCAAAATCGATCATATCGATAATCCTAAAGTATAGAGCAGTTGATGTGGCTCTGATACCACTGTTGGGTTTTAGGGGAGACAGAGAAGGCAGCGGAAACAAAAAAATTCTTCTCCCAAACCCAGAATAAAGGAATAGCGTCAACGTCTACGCTATAGGAAGGATGGTTTGTGGAGACATACCTTGTCCAGAGGCTTGCTCAGTGACATTACCTCCCGGCTTGTGCGGTCTTCACCTCTGGTCTTGGACGGTGTCTGTGCAGCTCCTGGTCTCACCAGGACTGTCAAGATTGACAGCTGTCTTCCGAGTGGAAGAAGTCTCCCTCCTCTGAAGTAGTCCACACGGACCACCTGGAACTCTGATCTCCTTGTCCCAAAAGGAATTGGAAGGATTTGTACCCTCTTGTCGGCGTACTAGTCACCAACACACTCTCCTACAACCAGTTGTTTTTCTATAATTATCTTTCCCTTGTTGTGCCTCCCTTATCGGGTAGCATTTACTCGGGCTCTCTCTCGGTTACCAAAACCAGAGAGAACGACAACTTTACAGAGAAACTAGTGTTCTGAGTTTTTGTTTTTGAGAAGAACACAATACCCCTATATATATAGGAGGGTCATGGCATAGGGTTCTCTACCCCGGGCAATGCGGGATTAAACACAAGTAGAAGGGTTCGAGATTTTCCACAAAACAACCAATCTGCGCCAGCTGAATCGGTCGTTTCACACCCTGAAACGATCATTTCAGGTCCTGAGTCGATCATTTGGGACCTGAGTCGATCGTATGAAGCTATGAGCCGATCGGCTGGGGCTATGAGACGATCGGTTCGTGGTCCTAATCCAACTCAAATTTACTTTCATATTTATCTCTGATTAATAAAATATTAATCCTTGTCCAAATTGAATTTGTACAAGTGAAACAAATTGTATTTGCAAAATAGTCTTCTGACTTTCCAAATGATCTTGGTTGGTCACATGAATCGACCAGTTCAACAATTGAGCCGATCGTTTCATGACACATGAGCCGATCGACTCACAACTTGAGCTGACCGGTTCAACAACCTGAGCCAATTGGTTCATCACACGAGCCGATCGGTTGGGGCAGTAGATTATGCAAAATCAGTCAATCACAGTTTCAATCAATCTGATACTCCAATCAATCGGTCCAACACCTTGAAAACTATGATTTTGAGATATCAATTAATTGAGTGTTTAATTGAACTACTAAACTCCTTTGGTAATCAATCTAAACATCGTTTGTGGATAAACTCCTCTTCCAGGTTAAATCCTATGTGTGTGACCCTGCAGGTCCATTTCACGTTGGCGGTGAAAGTCCATTACACTTATGACTTCACAAGAAAAGAGTGGTTCCTAGTCGCACATCTGTGCTACCCAAGTGAAAAGGAAAGTTAAAGAAAAACTTTCAATCCTACAATCTGTGTATGGTGTTATAGTGAATGTATAATTCCTTTGTCACTGATATCCCGAATGAACTCAAGGCATGGAACAATCATCCTGTCAACGTTCATTCACTTTCTTGATCTCAGAATAGATTGGAGGAGATATGTATGACATCAATATCACATAATGATTCACACATGCGTGCACGCCTATCTCAATCCTACTCATCAAGTGGCCATGGATATCAAACTCCCTCAGGAGGGAAAAATCCCATATCTATCACTCACCACTCAAAAGCCCCTTATGTCAAAGCCACCCAATCATAACCTTTATAACAACCCATGTTTCAAGATTGCATTTGATGATGTCAAAGTGTACCCAACGACATGTGTTGAGTGTAGTGATTTCAGGTCAAAGAATCACACTCACCACCATTACTTGTGAGAACTGACTGTGACTACCATGTCATGGTTCCATGTGTCAAACTCACGACGGGTCTGTCCGGTACACTTTTTCTCTAACAAGTACCTATGTGTCTAGTTTGATATCTCCATATCATGACTAATGAGATTTTGTCATCAACCAACCCCACAATCTAGTATTGTGTGTCATTGTTGTCTATCTACCTTCCACAATGACATCCGACTAGGGACATAATAAGAATGTACAAACTCTTTGCATCTGTATGATCTCATCGTTCAGGTCCTCAACCTGAAAGCATATGTCATTGAGTATTGTCATTCTCTAGACATTCAATTTGTTCTTATCATTATCTCATATGACTGAACCAGAAAGAATTGGAAGCTTGCCTTTGATGTTTATCAAATCAATCTTAATGTATCCCACTAATCATCCCATGATTAGTTCTCAGGGCATACATACCAACATTACGGTCCTCTAATTCAACTGTCGGGTCAACCCATTTGACCCAGGGACATCATCATGACACCATATACATAATATTATTATGTACATGTGTGTATAGGTGTGTATGTTACCATAATATGTATGGAGATACGTATATTACTATATAATTGTGTGTATCTATGTACATATTCTACTGTATGAAACCATGAGATGATGAATTATGAAACATAAAACATACAAAACCAAGCATCGATTCATAAAGAAGCAACCAAATTTTCTTGCAATACTTAAAACAAGTGATATAATATAATTAAGTGAATATATCAATGTATGGAATCATTGGTGTTGCATGAAAGGATATTAAAATTAGTCAAATGGTCGTTTAGGGAAGGAAAAATAAAACCAACAAAACTCAGATGGGTCTTTGACCCGAGGGTCGGGCCTCCGTGTCAGTGGTTAAACCGGCCAGAGTATTGGGTCAACTCCGAGTCTAGGCCAAAAATGGGTTTTCACCCCACCCGACCAGCAAAACTTGCCAGATGGAGGTCCAACCAGTTCAACCGGTTGGGTCAGGTCGGGTTGGGTTTCAAAAGTATAGTGTGTCTGCTTTTTCTACCACATTAGTAATGCCTCCCAACCATCGGGTGGAAAACTGGCTGGGTGGGAGTATGTGGGTAGACTAACCCGTATATGATATACTTATTACCAACATTGAGACTATCAACTTCTTGCCAGCGTACAATGGTTGAATCAACACAAATAAAGGAACTCTTTATACTATTAGCATTTACACTTGCTATTAAAGAAACTCTTTAGACTTCCAGCATTTAGATTGCCAGAATTTTCACTTAGTAATAAAGAAATTCTGTTTTTCTAGCCATTATGACTATAAAAGAACCCAGAGGCGCGAGCTGAATCCCTTACCCAGATGTAAATATATAGAACTTATTTTTCCTTGGAAAATTATCAAGCAATACCCCCAGGGAGAAGGCTGAAAAACATAGCCTAGGGGTGACAAAAGCTAAAAATCCCTTGGAAATTGGCTTTGAGAATATGATGTTGTGCCTAATTCAAAAAATGTAGAAATAATACTTTAAGAATGACTTAGAATGACAATACCATTATATTTTGAATCTTTACAACTACATATTTGTTGTGTGAAATATACACAACACATAAAAAATCATCACCTATTCATATATGTTATCCAAATGGATCATACTACAAAGGCAATGGGGAAAGGACCTATTACACCTTTGATAGTTACCAATAAACAACATCTTGATTTTCTTATCATTGATACTAGTTAACAACCAATGAGTGTTGACTAAATTTATCAACAATACCTATTGATCAATTGATGATACATTTTTCCTTAGGGAAACCCCTGAGTGATATGTCTAAGATAAGATTGTCTAGAAAACCAATGTCATGATCCAATATATGAACTAATGTTTGAGAAACCTACGCAATTTTTTTTGGTAGTAGGTTTTACGTCACTAGTCCAAATATATTATGAAAATTTTTTATTAAAAATGGATCTAAAGTTCCAAAACCATTACATTCTATTACCTTAAACATATGTGTCTATGGGTTAATATGTAGAAATACATGTACTAACCACTAAATTGGCACATGTAGAGTCCTTTCACTAAATCTAGCCTTGTAGATTGAATCAAAAATATATTGAGTAGAAGTGTTAAAAAATTATAATCATATTTCTTCTAGATCGTGAGATAAAGTTAAGTTACATCCAATAATTTATGTAGTTTCTAAAATTTATGTAGATTAAAATGAATATTTTCTCATTACATAACATAGTATCATCAATTTTATATACCTTTTAACTGCATAATTTATATACTTATGTGGTTCAATTTTTATTTAGAATATTGACAAAATTTTAAACCAAGAAGGGTGCATTTAACTGACATTTACTACGCCACACAAATATCTTAATCTCTCCCTCCCTCTCTCTCTCTCTCTCTCTCTCTCTCTATATATATATATATATATATATATATATATATATATATGTGTGTGTGTGTGTGTGTGTGTGTGTGTGTATCAAAAAGATTCACATATACAACACATAACATGAGAATTTCAACATGTGAGTATGATTCTATTGAAATACTTTTAGTTAGACTCACATTATGCAAAAACAAATCATCATGTTCTCCCATGTAGTTTTCAATCAATTATATAATCCTCATAGTGTAAGATATCACATAATATGATGCATTAACTTTTTGTTTGCAAGAATAGAATTTGATCTTGTGTCTTATTTAAGTTGAAAGTTTGACACTTACTTCTAAGTCTCAAAAGGCTTTCTTTGTCAGGTATTTCTACCCTAGGGTCTATCTATAATGTCTTCTCCATTGATCTAATGTCATCTATATTCACTATTCTCAATCATCAAGAATGTGCTAAATTCTTACATTTTCCAAATGCAAACAAAGCTTATAATAAATTAATTTACTCTAACACAACACCATGTTAACTGCAATAGATCAAATTAGAAGCAGCATATAATTAGTTCAATTCCACATTCAATCAATGGGTTTTATGATTTATCTCATTTATGTTAAGTAAAAAAATGCATACATAATATAGAATTGGT
This sequence comes from Alisma plantago-aquatica, assembly GCA_963693085.1. Taxonomy (NCBI): domain Eukaryota; kingdom Viridiplantae; phylum Streptophyta; class Magnoliopsida; order Alismatales; family Alismataceae; genus Alisma; species Alisma plantago-aquatica. The sequence goes on from OY856410.1 coordinate 974,448,375, forward strand.
TGGATGGTTGTTTATTTGACTTTTTTACAAAAAAATAAGTCCTAAACTTTAAACCAAGTGACAATAGAGGAATGGAGAGGGTTAGGTGTCAAAATTATTATAAGGATTCAAGCATATAATCAATTCCAATTGATAATAAACATCTATAACACCCTACTTTTTAAATATGAGAGGAGGCATCTATCTTGAAGGGGGATGTCACATTAATATGATCATTGCAATAAATACATAAATCACCATTTATATTCATACATTCTTCTTTACAAAGGAAACTATAGTTGAGTTCTATAACATGTCTAAACATTTCTAAGAATGGTAAGATAAACATGAAATTAAACATCTCTATGTGATTGGATCTCCTAGTATGGATGGCACCCCACCGTAAGCTCTTGAAGGTCTTCTAGTCCTTTCTTGCTCCTCTTGAGTCCTTACTTGCTCCAATTCCTGGGGACATCGCATCCTCAGCCATGCAAAGGGGAAAAACAATACATCAGTAAATAGTACTAGCACTTTATAATATGAGCAAAGTAAATATACTTGACATGTAAGAAAACTTGACATGAATTAACTATAAGAATTTGAATCATTATTAGCATGCAGAATTGAATAATAAATGTCTGCATCCCTGTATGATGCCCCCTCTGGAGAACATGATTTCTAGGAAAGCCCTTGATGCTAGGAAAGCCTTTTATGACCCCTTGAGGTCCATGATTCGGGGGCATTTAAAGACTGCTTCAATTTCAATTAACTTGATCATTAATATGATATTAACATTAACATAATCATGATTCTTGAACATAACATGATGGGATTTCTCCTTATTAGCATGATCTCTTAAACATGATGGGATTTATCCCTCTTGATCATTAACATGGTTTTAATGAGTCATTAATCATAAGCTCTAATCATAATGAACATTATAAACATAAGATATAGCATATAGCAATCATCAAGTAGTGATATAGTGAACATGATTAAAACGTTAAACTTGAAGTGATATTATATACTTTATACTTAACATGCAAACAACCAATGATACTTGTTCTCAGCATCATGACCCATTTACCTTGGAGCAAAGTTGATCCTAATATGGTCTCTGCCTGATCTTGATCAAATCCTAGGTCAAACCTCCCCTTGTGTTGATTAGGTTCTAAACACTTGTACATAATTATTAAACACCATAAATCAATACCCTGTATTGATCCTAGGTTGAATTAGGGTGGATTAGGGTTTGAGTTCATTAGGGTTAGGCTTACTGATCAATGTCATTAAATTAGGAAAACGAAGTTTGATTAGATCAAATTAATAACAAGTAATACTTAATACGGGTTTCATTGGTAAAACTAGGGTATTTAATAAAATGTCAGAAAAAAGAGTTTGGAAACAACAACAAATGATAGGAAATCAAGAGAGATTTCCATGGAACATATTTTTTTTATATTTTTCTGAGCATCCTTCAATTACTATGATTTTCCCAAGATTAAACCAATAAAAAATTCGGAAAAACCAGCGTAGCCGATTAGTATCCACTGGACCTTGGGCCCATATGATATGGATTAATGGCAGAATACCATGATGGCATCATGCCTCAAACCAAACAAGGGGGTGGTGACGGTTAAAAACCTAGAATTGCCATTGGAAAAATTAATCATTCAATTAAACACATGGGGATACCAAAGTCAATTTGTGACATGGCATGTTCCTCCCTCGCATCAGACATGAGCGAGAAACCTAGAGGTTGATTCTCTTATTAGAACTCAGGATGACCGAATCATTCTCATGAAAACAAGGTTTCCAGCGAGTTCCACATCATTGGGTGGAGCCAAAGAGACAAAATTCAAACCACGGTGACCACTAGAGCACAAGAACTGCTTCGGCTATGGACGAGGCAGAATTGGAAAAACCAAGGCAAAGGAAGGACCTTACCAATAGACAAAAAGGAAAGACTTAAACCATCGTGGGGTCAGACCGAAGGCGGTGGATTGATTGCATGAAGGAGAGGACCAACAAAATTTGGTTTGTTGGAACAAGAAGGGAAACAAATGAAAACATTGGGAGGTCGAGCCCAAGGAGGGAAAGCCAAATAAAGACAATTGATGGTCAGAATATAATCCACGAGGTCAAAAGAGGTTAGCGGAATCCTCGAGGTCAAAAGTGGTTAGAGGTAGGGTTACCTTGGCCGAAGAGCGCCTGGGATGTTATGGCATTGAGCGTTGGTGGAGCTGGAACTATGATTCTATGATTCGTTGCTCGGGGGTTGCTGGAGGCAAACCAATGATGTGAGTAGAACCATCGGGTGTTGTAGAAGCCTACTGGTTCCTCAATTGAACCAAAAGAGGAGTAAACCACCATGGAAATGATGAGTTCTTTGCAATTATAACTCAAATAGGGTGGGGTGGCTCAAAGCATTAGAGGTGAAATTGTCAGAGGAAGAGAGATCTGTGGGTCTTTTGGGTACAATATATAGTAGTGGGAAGCATCAGGGTGGTGTCTGTGAGGTGTTAGTGGAGAGGGGATGTTTCCATAGGTTGGGCATTTTGTGATCAAGGCAAGATGGAGAATGAGTTATGGATCATTTTGATTGAGAAAGTGAGGTGAAGATGTAGGACAAAAAATCTCTAAAAATGGGTAACATATGCAAGAGAACGGCATCGAGAAAGGAAACGTGTGATCTAAGTTCCCGACTCGTGAACGAGTTGAAGGAAGCAAAATATTCAGACTCCATCCGATCATGGCTGATTCAAATAGGGACCATCAGATCGCATGAGAAAAAGGAAAGAAAATGAAATAACCACATGACAACAGTGAAACTTAGACTTTAGAGAAATATGATGCTTTTGATGCATATTTGATTAAATCCTATACAAAATTATATGGAAACTTGCATAATACATTTGAAGGGTCAAACATGGTCAAAGTGTTACCCAATTTGGACCACATGTCCAAGAAGGTGTCTGGATTCTTCCCATAAAATTAGATTTTTTTTCACTTGTATTGTCTATTATTTCTATAAATGTTATTCCATTTAATTTTTAATGCATTAATAGATGAAATAATTGCATAAGACCTTTCCTTTGTGTTTCTTGGAGTCAAATTCGAGATAAATATTATTACTCACGCCATCATTACATCATATCTTTTCAATTCCTTTTTGAGAACCTTTTCTTGGAGGAGAGAGAAAAAGCATTTTCTTTTCATTAAAACTATGAAAGGAAATAGGGTTACTTCTTACTTAAGTTGTACAAGCTATATTTTCAAATTTGGAACCTTTTATTTCTATCTTCCACTTCCCCTAAACATTATTTAAGGTTAGGAAAAGAAAAGGGTGAGAGGTTAATTTCTTGAGTGCATAAATCGTATCTATTATGGAGAAAAAAGGTGGATTAATCCTAATATTATTTTCTAACTTCATTATTCTTTACGAAAATTCCACTTTAGGGTCTTTTTCTAATAAGGCCCTCAATTATTATTTCTGTAAGAAAACCACATTTTAATACTTAAATTAATATTGAAAATTCAGGATGTTGGAATTCTACCCACCTTAAATAAATTTTGTCCTCGAAATTTCATTAAACTTCCCACCTTAGAACTTTGCACATCTTTAGCACAAAAACTTCAACATACTATCATTATCATGAGAATCCATGGTTTTAAACATTTGTATGGGACAATATCTTTGAAAGTAAAAGAAAAGTAATACACTAAACCCTACTCATTCTTTTCATCTTCACTCTCATCTACCATATCAAAGACTTTGGCTTGTCTTTTAGGAGGTGAATTCTGATTCCTATCCTGACCCTGAGGTGCATCCTTCATTAGCTTTGCATAATTTGACCTGAGTTGTCCAATCTCTCCATAATAGTAGCATGCTCTCGTACCATACCTACATGGTCCTACATGGTGCTTCTTGCATGTTGTACGTTGAGGCTTCTCAACTTCTACTGGAGGCTCAGGTACCTTCCTCTTAGGGTTATTGGGAGGTTGATATTGGTTGTTCTTATGAGGAACTTCCTTTTTGTAGGATCTTCCATAATGATTTTCAAGCTCTAGGGCTGCATCTTGGGCATCCTAGAGGGTTTTGTGGCCTCTTCCTGACAAGGAAAAGCTCAAATTGGGCTTGATTCCTTGGATGAATTTCTTTGTAATGCAACGCTCATCATAATCATAGCCATTTTTTTGTACGAACCTAAACTTCATGGAATATTGGGTCACAGTCATGTCACCCACTTGATCCAGGTTGGCAAACTCTAGCTCCTTCTTCTCTAACATGGCTTTGGACACGTAGTGCTCCTGGAAGGCTTCAGTGAATCCTTCCCACGTGAGTGGAGGTGCATCAACTTCCGTTGAGTTGAGGAAGTTTTCCCACCATGTTCGGGTTGCTCCATTGAGCATGTGGATTGCAAAATGAACCCTGGAGTGTTGTGGGCAGTCCATATCTCTGAAGCAATGCTCCATGCGTCTAATCCATTCCTTAGATTTTGTGACTACATCAATTTCTCCTTCACCCGAGAAAGAGTCAGGCCTTATCTTTAGGTAGTCCAATAGAGTTAGCTCATGATTCCTAGGCTGATGTTGTCCTTGTGCTAGGGCATTGGTAAGTACTTGGACAAGATCTTTTTATGGTTGGCTTAGGGTTTCTTCTTGATCCACTTCCTCCAATATAAGAGCTAACACCATCATCCCTATCCTTTCCCTTGTCTTCTCTCTTAGGGGCAATCTGAAAATGATCACATAAACCTAGGGTTAGAACATATGAATCTGGTTTCTTTCTAATAGCCATCCATTTGTTGGCTCTGATACCATTAATGTAACACCCCACAATTTAAATATGAGTGGAAGCATCTATCTTGAAGGGGGATGTCGCATGAATATGATCATTGCAAATAAATACATAAATCACCTTTGATATTCATACATTGTTCTTTACATAGGAAACTATAGTTGAGTTCTATAAAATGTCTAAACATTTCTAAGCATGGAAAGCTAAACATGAAATTAAACATATCTATATGATTGAATCACTTAATATGGATGGCACCCCACTAGTAAGCTCTTGAAGGTATTTTAGTCCTTGCTTGCTCCTCTTGAGTTGGCACCCTACCAGTAAGCTCTTGAAGGTATTCTAGTCCTTGCTTGCTCCTTTTGAGTCCTTACTTGCTCCAATTCCTAGGGACATTGTGTCCCCAACATGTAAAGGGGAAAAATAACACATCAATAAATGGTATTGGCACTTTATAATATGAGCAAAGTAAATATACTTGACATGTAAGAAAACTTGACATGAATTAACTATAAGAATTTGAATCATTATTAACATGAATAATTTTATAGTAAATGTATGCATCCATCTATGATGCCCCCTTAAGAGCACATGATTGCTAGGAAAGCCCTTGATGCTGGGAAAGCGCTTGACGACCCCTTGAGGTCCATGATTTAGGAGCATATAAAGACTATTTCATTCTAATTAAGTTGATCATCAACATCAAATTAACATTAACATAATCAAGATTCTTGTTATATCCTCATTTTTTGTGAAATTGAATTATATAAATGAATTGATTTTTAAATCTCCAACAGTATTATTGGAAAAATAATAAAATAAAACACCATTGTGGTATGAGTTCTTATGGAACAAGTTAAATAAATAGAAGGACTTCATAATAATAGCTTTTGTTATGATAAGCAAGATAATATGCAAGTTTCCAAAGAGAAATAAAATATATGGTGTTTTAGATAATTAAAAAAATAATTTATCTAGCCATTATTGGCAACACAATGTGTGAGGCAACAATTGGTATTATCTCGATTCAATCTTTGAGATACTCGAAAATAGTAATGGAAAGAAGTGTATTCTAGAAAGTGGGAGGAAAAGGATATTCCTTAGGATAATGATAATTATTTTAAATAAATGTCTAGAAAGAGCATGTTTAATGTGGGAAATAAATACCACAAATCCCACACACTAAATATAGATTAAAAAGGAGATTAATAAGTTCCTATATTGATTTTGAGGAACATATCCAATGAGAGAAAAAAAAATCAAATTATCTCATAAATTGATATGAAATTGGGTGTCTTTCCTTGATGGCCTTTTTGTTTCCAAACTAAGTCTTAATAAGAATAAAATCCAATAGTTTCATATAAAGGAAATAGGAGAATATTTTTAATTACATTCCTTCTTATCACCTACCTTTTCGGAAAAAGAAAGGAAACCAACCTATATCCCTTTCTTATCTCTCTCTCCATCGTCATCATTCTCCTAGCCCTAGTTCTACACTTGGATCCTATATAAGGATCCATCAAAACCCAAGCTTGAGACGAAGCGAGGACCCAGTTCCTAGTATACATGGCTCAAGGAGGTCCCTGTAGGAGGTTCAGTGATGACACCAAACCCCTTCTTGACATCCTAGATGAAGCTTCCAAAAGAACTCAGCCATCTCTGCCTTTTTTGGAGGTACTCAGGTCCTCCCGGGACAAAGGGCATCAGAGATGATAGGAGGTGATGGTTCCTAGTAGTACATATGAGCAAGATTCCTGGGCAGACTCCCAGGTTATCTCATGTAGTCGACGCTCACTGGTGTAGCAGCCGACACTTCTCTATCTCACACAGAGAAGGGAAGCCACCAGGGTTAGCTCTACGACAAGTTTTGTTGGGGCAGGTCGCAAGTGAGAAGAGAATGGAAGGCCTGACAGGCGATTAGCATCTCATCCACCACAAGAAGGACAAGCTTGGGATTCGAGGATGATCGGGTGGCGCTCCTTGACCACAGATGCAGGATGGACAGTACATTTGTGAGTTGTCGAGATGGTAGCCGATGACTAGTAGGATGATGGTAGATGGCCGGTGAAACCTTCAAAGGAGTCAGATAGGGAAATAGGTTGATTGAAGGGGCACCTTGTAGTGACACCCATTGTTGTCATTGGGGCTCTCGAAGATGGCGATGCAGATGGCTAGAGTCCCATGGAGGGCACACAACAGGGCCATCTGGGCTCACAATCGTAGAAGGAAGGAGAATGATGTTCATTGACAATTAACAACCAATTGTTCAACACTGGTGAATCAATAATTGTGGTTGGTTCAGAGGAGAACCATACCATAAACTATGCCTCCACATAAAAAGAAAAGCACTGACACCAACCAATGATGCAGAGCCATGTGGTAAATTTTAAGGTATGACCTTTTCTTTTTTCTTAATTCCTAATAATTTCTAGGAATGTCTAAAAATGGAGAAACTATATATCATTTTGATTGAAAAAAAATGAGGGGAATGCAAGAAAAATATATTTGAGGCCTAATTCTCATTGTAATTCTAAAAGTAGTACAACACGAGTTAAAGTGGGGATTAAACATAAAAGTCCTAGATTTGTACATTGACATCATGGAATACATTAAATGCTTTTATTTATTGTTGTTATCTAATGTTGTTGAATAAGATGATAATCCATGATGTTCGTGACCATGTTGATAATATTTAAGGTTTCTAATGAGAATAATCATGTATTTGAATAGGTAAGGATTAACGATACTAACTAGACATGTTATTAATAAAACTAATCATATCTAAGTGATCATCATGAAAGGGCATGTTGAATCTAGTAATTAGGGTTTCAACTAACGATCAATATCTGTAGGAAATAAGGTTTGAGCCCTTAATCCATATCCTTAACCTCAGATAACTCTAAACTTTAGAATAGGGTCGAGTAGGGTTTATTGTGATTAATATGATTGGTGACATTTTGGAATTTACATAATATAGATTATATGATGGTTGCTTGATTTGCCTTCATGACTAGATAATATACTTAAAGAATGTTTGCATAATTTGCATGGCTCATCATCAAGATATGTGGTTATGATTATGACTACCAAGAATATAGTTTGTAGATGTTTTCTGAATGATTTATGAGGACTGATTTGATAGATAAACTATTAGTTGTTTATTTAATTTATGTTTGACTATAATGCCAATATGAGTATCACATAAGTAAATAATAATATTTTAAACCCTAGGTTGACATATATCTCGGGGTGATGCACACGAGCCTTGGAGGGGACAATGATCACACCCAAGATAATATGGAAGGAATACACTAGTTCTTATGTTCAATACTTGATGCTTGTATGTGATTATCTTAGTTGCACACATTATGGTTTCTCCCCACATACACATTATAACTTGTTATATTGATTCACGTTTTGTTTGTCAGCATTTTAAGTATACATTTATTATGAATATGTCAACATGTGATGAACCAGATAGAAATTACCAAAAAGCATTAAAGATAAGTTAAAGGAGGAATAGATCACTAGTTTCTTCTTCTCAACATGTATTTGTTTCATGAGTAATATCATCGTACAATTTGTAAACAATATTTAGAATAATTGAAATTATTTGATGTTATTTATTATTTTCTAAGTCTAGATCCTTGGGAATATAGGTAATGGCTCTCAACTTGAACGACTTTCCTTAATTCGGGGACACTGAAAGTGGGGTCGTTACATTTAGTATCAGAGCGCCAGACTTTTCAAATAAAATTTAATAGTTTATAATTTCAAGTAATCTGTAGAAATATGAGGGAATAATTTGGGCATTTTCTAAAGACAATGGTGTCTAGAAGGGACCATGACTCGGGGGATGACAATATTTTCATCCACACTGCTAGTCGGCTTACGAGGACTCCTGGACCCATGCATCCTACCTGTCCAAAGTCAGAAGATTTTTCCCGAAGTAAAATACCTTTAGGTTTCGTTCACATCTAATTCATCCACTTCTCATCCTCTTTCTTAATGAACCTAAAAGAATAGCTATCCCCTCATTTAAAGTTAGATTTTTTTAGAAGAAGTAGGATTAAGGCATCCTCCATCAATCAATGTATATATAATGTAAAAATAATAACGTATAGGTAATGTGGAATAATAATGTACATGTGGAAATAACAATAAAGTAAAGAGAAGAAAATTATTTTATGGGTTTTCCTTGTGTCGGTAACCCTAGATGGAACTAGGGTTGGTTAGGAAAAGCCCTAGTGGGTCAAGGGACATAGAAACCCTAAGAGATAGGGTGTAGTCTTTTTAACCTAAACCCAAACCCTAATCCTGGGAAATGGGAGTAGAATGGGTAAGATGGAAACCCTGCCCACATGAACCATAATTAGAGTAAGATTATTGAGAATTTAGGAAAATGTAAATAAGTCTATATGACATAGAATACCATGTATGAATATGGAGAAATGTATGCACGATGCATGTGAAAAAAAATGAATATACATGAGAGACATAAATGACCAATGGCTATACATGAAAATGGAAATATGAATATAACTTTCTCATTTCCTTACTGCAGTCTCTAGAAGTTTAGTCATTCTAAAAGTGATTGTGAACCAAGTCCAGATGGGAAGGTTTCTAAAGGTCCAAGCCTAGATGGGAAGGCTAATGGAATACCAAGCCTGGATAGCATGGTATATGAAGTGCCAAGCCTAGATGAGAAGGCTAATGAAATACCAAGCATGGGTAGGATGGTATATGAAGTGCCATGCTCAGATGGGAAGACCGGAAGAATGCCAAGCCTGGACGGGAAGGTATGAAAGCCCATTGGGACTAAAACCCCAAGAGAGGGTATCCCAGAGATTTAGCAAATAAGGGTTGAGAAGTAATAATAATAATAAAGATGGAAATATGAAACATTTAGGGCTAGTGTGCCAAACTAGGGTGGGTCAGCCCAAGAGTAGGAAGATGACCTATGGGGGGAGGCAAAACCTTAGACCTTGGGGTCAGGTTGTGGATAGAAAAGCCTAACTTCCTCCCATGAGCCATGAAGGAACCTGAGGTTAGGACCTTCCCTAGAAAGGTAAGTTGACTAAATCAAAAGATTGAGGTAACCATAAATTTCACCTAATTAAAAGACGAAAGTGTTGGATCCTAGATGGGTGATTAGATGCTCTAGAGGGGGGGTGAATAGAGCTAAATGCACTTAAACAAAATTCGTTAGACCTTCAAGATATATGATAAGATAAGGTTGCTAAATAGGAAATTTGGGTGCAACTAAAACATGCATAGAAAGGATAAGAGAGATTGAGCAAGCACAAGTAGACAAGCTATTTAGAGTGGTTCCACACTTCAAACTAGAAGTATGTCAGTCCACTTACCTAGAGAGGTCAACCTCTAGGATTTCCTAACCATTGCATTCTTATATTCATTCATAAGACTTACAATACATGACCAAACAAAGGACTTACCTATCCAATACAAAGAGTCTTCAACCTTACCAAGGATTTACCCACTTTGCAAGGAGTCTTCCGCCTTCTTCCAAGGACTTACCTTCTCTTGCACAAGTCTTCAACCTTGTAGGAATTACCCACTCTTCTTGGATCTTCCACCTTTGACTTCACCTTCACTCAGAGAAGCTTCCACTAAGGACTTAACCACTTGAGCAAGGAGTCTTCTACCTTCACCAAGGGCTTACCCACTCTAGCTCCAAGTCTTCATCCTTGATCTTCACCAAGGGACTCATTCCCTTGTTCTTCTTCACCTCTCTTGGATAAGAGAGAGAACCTTCATCTTCATGGTTGAGAAGAGAGATGGGGAGGTGGTGGAAGTGAGAGCCTCACAAGATATACATGTAGGGCTAGCTCTCTTATAGATTTCCTACTCACTCTAATGGATGTAGCAAGTGATTAAGCTTAGAGAGAGAGGAGGCTTTAGGAAGCACTCAACTATAAAATAGGAACCTCACATAGAGTTTGCATTGAATGCTCAACCTTGGAATGAAACCCAAGGGGTCCTATTTATAGCTGGGGATGCTTCTTAGCCTTTGGGAACACTTGAGAATGAAAACTAGTCATTTTGTGTCTTGCAACAGATATATTTTCACTTGTTGCAACTCTACAATCGCAAGAAGCACTTTTCTGCACTTTTCCGTACAGTGCAATCGGTCGAGTTTTTATAAGGGTAACTCGACCGATCAAGTAAACGGCAAGGCCGCTACTCAAATGATCGGTCGAGTTTGTCCTCACAAAACTTGACCAACCGTTAGGAATCAAAATGGTCAGTTACTTGATCGATCAAGTTTTGTGTAAACACAACTCGACCGATGCAATCTCCAGAAAAATGATCAAGGATGATCGGTCGAGTTTTCAGGCTGGGAAACTCAACCGACAAAGTGTCTATAATCAATTTTCAAAGTTGCATCTAAAGTGATCTAACATTTGATCTAAGTGCTCCTGATGTTTTCTAAGCTTAGTTACAAGTCATACAATCATTACAAGTGATTTACAACATGATTCTAATGGATTTACATCATATTACAAAAACGTGCACTTGTATGGATTTTGACTTGTCTTTTCTCCAAAATGAGATGCGCAAGTTTGGGCATTTGGAGTGTGTCTATACCTAATCTTAAATCACTCAAGTAGAGACATTTGATGCCAATTATGTGGAATGGTTAGTCATCATCAAAACACGAGTTTAGTCAATTTAGACGTGAGTCAACATTGACCTAATTGACCTTGAGTCAACATTCTCCCCCTTTTTGAAGATGGTAAACCATTCCATAAATGTATTGAAAGCTTTTTAAGTAAAGTCATACCTTTGGAAAAACCTAGGGGTTTTAATAGGATTGAGCTCATATGCTCCCCCTCAATTGATGTGCATGGAGTTCTCATATTCCCCCTCAATTGATGCTATTTCTCATGCATGGTTAGCTTTCACAACATTTATAGAATACTATGTATTCTACTCATATATGTCTTCTACCCTTTACCTTCTCCCTTTACATGCACATGCTTCTCCTCTTCATGTAAGACGTGCCTTCTTCCTCTTTTAAAAGAAGGCATACCTTTCTCCCCCTTTGTCATTTCAAAAAGTGGGCTTATGAAGAAAATAAGAAACATCACTTGTTAAAGAGAAAGGAGATGACACAAATATATATAAGGAGAGTAGAAGAACACAGATAGGGGCTTGTCCAAGCATAGAAAGAAAAGCAAGTTAAAGCATATACTTGAACAACCCAAAAAGCAAGATAAAGTGCTGCAGAAAAAACAATAAAACATAATTTTGACCCTCAAGATGACAGATTTTGACCAAAAACCATCAGAGTTCATCGCAAAGCATGAGTCTTGCTTAGAAGGTCGTTTTTGCATGAAAAACACTAGTCTTGCACAAAAAATTGAAACTGGAGCAAAATCTGCATAAAATCCAAAAAAAACACTCCAATTTCTACATATAATGTAGCTCTTTGTGCCCTGCATCACAATGTTATGCAAGCAACTCAAGATAGTAGATATGCAATTCAAGGAACATGGTTGAGCATGTATGAGACAAGATACAAGCATAGCATATAGATGAGCAAAGATGTAAATTATAAATAGGGTTAGAACTACATTTAAGTGAACTACTAGTAGATGTTATCACAAGTTAGGACTACTAGTAGGATATAGATCATAGCAAGAGATACCAAAAGATACACAAGATAAAGCAAGCTATGATTAGATGTAGAGATATATCCAAACAAAAGAGAGAAGCAATTTTAGAAGTATGAAAGGATATAACTCACATACAAATATGCATCCTTACCAAAAGATGATTACCACTAACAACCTCAAGGTTGTATCAAAACAAGATATACACCTAGATAGATGTAGCAAGTTAGAGTACAACAGAAGCAATTTTTAGACACAACCAAGAGATCCAAAGAGATCATTATCAAAACCTACAAAACAACTCAAAGCAAGTAATTGCAAGATATAGATATACCAATATAGAGAAATTTGAGAGATAGAGTTGTAGATAAGATAGGCAATTTAGAACATGGCAATAAGCATATATAAAGGTACCAAAGGAGTGCCAAAGAATAAGGATATTGGTTGAAAAAATCTAGTTGAGAGGGAAATTCTCATTTAATAAGCCAAATGTGTATTCTGTGCACAGTGTTATCGGTCGAGTTATGTGCATAGTATTATCAGTCGAGTTCTGTGCATTGACCACTCGACCGATGACAGCTGTTGACAACACTCATGGGTGCCTATCGGTCGAGTTTCAAATAGGGCAAACTCGACCGATAGAGCAGCTGTCAAAAGGCACATATATTTCATAAAAACATATTTAGAGGCATGCTAAAAATACAAACAATATCCAAACATGTCTAAGCAAGTTAGTAATGGTTATAAGAAAGAAAAAAATTACCTTTGTTCTTACCATCCCTTTTTCTACTTGTTGTCACCCTCTACACATCTCACCTTTCTTCTTTCATTTGGATTGAGAAGTCAATTTGCAATTCAATAGCTCAAGTCAATCCATTTGCAAGTACCTACAAGAAGAAAGATGAAATGGTCCCCAATTATATTTTTGGGTCCGGAGGGGTTAGTTTAGCAACCCAAGTCCTATTTCTCTTGGGTGCTTTCCTAAAAGGACAACAAGTAGAATTATGGCCAATATCATTGCAATAGTTGTATGTGCCCATAGTCTTGGAACTAGAGGATTCTCCATGGAAGATTGGAGGTCCTTTACCTTTGTTGTTCCCTTGACTACTATCATACCCCAAACCATGTCTACCAATTTGTTTAGTAGAATGGTGTAGGATATCATTAAGACTCTTCTTACCAACTAAGAATCTTTGCAAAGAAGATCTCAAACTGTCATTATCATGCTTAAGAGAAGCAATAGTAGAAGACAAATTATTGATATTATCTCTAGTATGCAAAATATCATTTTCTAAGCAAAAAACTTTAGTTAAATAAGAATCTCTATTAATGTGAAGAGCAGGAACATCATTCTCTCTATTAGTAGAACTAGAGAAAGATTCATGCACATTGATTTTAGCAAGCAAGGAGGCATTTTCTGTTTCTAATTCTTGTAAAACAAAATCTTTGTCCTTGTTTTCAAAATTAAGAACATCAATATCATGCATGAGAGAATAAAAAATTAAAGTATGCTCTTCATTAGAACTAGACATGAGAGGTTGAGCTTCTAGAAATCTAATATTATCAAGAAAACTAGCATTTTCAAGTTTAAGAGAGTCTACTTGGCTAAGACAAGCATTTTTATCATCAAGCAAGCAAGAATTAGCATGTTCAAGATCATTTAATTCTACATGAAAATTATCAACAATTCTAGCAAGCTTTTTCATTTTCCTTTTAGAAGAATTAAGAGAGGCACAAGTATCATGAATAATAGCAATCAAAGATTCTTTATCTAAAGAGTTTAGATTTACCTCACTTGAGTCCTTACTTGTTGATGCTATAAGATAAAAATGGCATTCTCCTTCAACACTAGAGCTTGAGCTTGATCCTTCACTTGAATCTTCACTTGAGCTTGAGTTGGAGGAGCCACTTGATCTTGAGTTCCATTTCTCCTTCTTCTTGTGAAGATGGGTCTTTTTGCCTAGTGGGAAATCTTCCTTGTAGTGACCCTTCTTTCCACATGTGAAGCACTGGATGGAGAAGGACTTGCCTTTGTAGAGTTTACCCTTGGAGTACATGGCATCTTCTTTGGCTTGAGAGGATGGAGAGACTTGTTCCATGATAGCTTCAATTTGAGACTTCATTTCAGCCTTCTTCATTCTCTTTAGCTCTTTCTCCTCTTGTCTTTCTACTTCCTCCCTCTTGTCAAGTGTGGCTTCATGTGCTTGTAGATTTCCAATGAGCTCTTCAATAGGAATATCCCTAAGAGACCTTGCTTCATCAATGGAAGTCACCTTGGGTTCCCATCTTTTGGGAAGAGTTCTAAGGATCTTTGAGTTGATCTCTCCACTAGACATAGGATGTCCTAGAACAGCAAGTCCATTCATAATGATGTTGAGCCTTGAGTACATGTTGGCTATCATCTCCTCCTTTCCCATATTGAAGTTCTCAAGCAGCCCTTTGAGCATGTAGACTTTGCTTTCCTTCACTTGATTCGTCCCTTCATAAGTGATGCATAGCTTTCTCCATACCTCATAGGTTGTTTCACATGAAGAAATACGGTTGAACTCGGTGGGGGTCATGGAGGCATAGAGGATGTGCATGGCTCTAGCATTCAAGGTTGCTTTCTTCAAGGTAGCTTCATCCCATTCTTCAATCTTTGTCTTTGGTAGCATGTATGGGTTATTCACCATTTGCCACATCTCAAGACTTGATCCTTAGATGTAGAATTGAAGCCTTCTTCTCCAATAGAGGAAATTGCTCCCATCAAAGATTGGTAGGCTGATCAAGTATCTCCCTCCTTGGTAGTCACCCATCTTCTCCTATTTGTTGAAGTATGCTTGGAGAAGACACACTCTGATACCAATTGTTGTATCCTAGATGGTGATTAGATGCTCTAGAGGGGGGTGAATAGATCTAAATGCACTTAAACAAAATTCATTAGACCTTCAAGATATATGATAAGATAAGGTTGCTAAATAGGAAATTTGTGTGCAACTAAAATATTCATAGCAAGGATGAGAGAGATTGAGCAAGCACAAGTAGACAAGCTATTTAGAGTGGTTCCACACTTCAAACTAGAAGTATGTCAATCCACTTACCTAAAGAGGTCAACCTCTAGGATTTCTTAACCATTGCATTCTTATATTCATTCATAAGACTTACAATACATGACCAAACAAATGACTTACCTATCCAATACAAAGAGTCTTCAACCTTACCAAGGACTTACCCACTTTGCAAGGAGTCTTCCACCTTCTTCCAAGGACTTACCTACTCTTGCACAAGTCTTCAGCCTTGTAGGAATTACCCACTCTTCTTGGATCTTCCGCCTTTGACTTCACCTTCACTCGGAGAAGCTTCCACCAAGGACTTACCCACTTGAGCAAGGAGTCTTCTGCCTTCACCAAGGGCTTACCCACTCTAGCTCCAAGTCTTCAGCCTTGATCTTCACCAAGGGACTCCTTCCCTTGTTCTTCTTCACCTCTCTTGGACAAGAGAGAGAACCTTCATCTTCATGGTTGAGAAGAGAGATGGGGAGGTGGTGGAAGTGAGAGCCTCACAAGATATACATGTAGGACTAGCTCTCTTACAGATTTCCTACTCACTCTAATGGATGTAGCAAGTGATTAAGCTTTGAGAGATAGAGAGGAGGCTATAGGAAGCACTCAACTATAGAATAGGAACCTCACATAGAGTTTGCATTGAATGCTCAACCTTGGAATGAAGCCCAAGGGGTCCTATTTATAGATGGGGATGCCTCTTAGCCTTAGGGAACACTTGAGAACGAAAACTAGCCATTTTTTGGCTTGCAACAGATATATTTTCACTTGTTTCAACTCCACAACGGCTACAAGCACTTTTCTACACTTTTCAGTACAGCGCAATTGGTTGATTTTCTATAAGGGTAACTCGACCGATCAAGTAAACGACAAGGCCGATACTCAAATGATCGGTCGAGTTTGTCCTGACAAAACTCGACCGACCATTAGGAATCGAAATGGTTAGTTACTTGATCGGTCGAGTTCTGTGTAAACACAACTCGACCGATGCAATATCCAGAAAATTGATCAAGGATGATCGGTCGAGTTTTCAGGCTGGGAAACTCGACCGACAAAGTGCTTGTAATCAATTTTCAAAGTTGTAGCTATAGTGATCTAACATTCGATCTAAGTGCTCCTGATGTTTTCTAAGCTTAATTACAAGTCATACAATCATTAAAAGTGATTTACAACATGATTCTAATGGATTTACATCATATTACAAAAACGTGCACTTGTATGGATTTTGACTTGTCTTTTCTCCAAAATGAGATGCACAAGTTAGGGCATTTAGAGTGTGTTTATACCTAATCTAAAATCACTCAAGTAGAGACATTTGACGCCAATTATGTGGAATGGTTAGTCATCATCAAAACACGGGTTTAGTCAATTTAGACGTGAGTCAACATTGACCTAATTGACCTTGAGTCAACAGAAAGCACATATATTGATTATGATTCTTTGAACATAAGTACGCCATCTCTGATAAACATGAGGAAGAGTCACTTTGGAAGTGGCTGATGGTATGATACTGAGTCCGGAAAAGAAATGTTGCCATGAAATGTTGCCACGAGTCCAATAAGCGGACATAAAGTGAATAATGAGCATTATAAGAGATGGAGGAATCTGGTTTAAAGAGTTGCATATGAATATAATGTTCATGAAAATGGTGAATGATGTGACATAGAAACCCTTGTGAAGGTTAGAGTCCTATGTCAATCCTAAGGTCAAGTAGGGTGTATTAAAGGTACATAGGATCAATGGGGCTAGGAGTTGATTGTGCCTTTAATGCATAACACCATGTGGTCGGGAGGTAACAACTATGTTTGCCCGAGGGCCATGTCTCAGAAGGTTGGCCACCTTCATGGTGTTCATGTGGCCCAAGGGGTGAAGTTGAGGGGCACTCCTAGATGCATAAGGATGAGATCACTCCAAAAAAGTACTTGTCCCCTAGAGACCTCAACGACATGGTTAAGGCTCATTGTGCATGAGGTGTAAATATAAAAGACATAAGGAAGTCATGAAGACTTGAGAGAAGTTGTACCCAAACTTAAGAGTAAGAAAAGGGCACTTGACTTCATGAAATATAAGAATATTATGGAATTAAAAGTAAGTATGGTTTAGAGTCATGTTGAGAATGATTGAACTTAAAATGTGAAGTGGAAAGATAATATGTTGATAAACCATCTCTACTCTTAGAATGGGATGAACTTTGTATTTGAGCTACAATCAAGTGTCTATTTCATCTCGTTATGAGTGGGAGAGGTTGGGTAGACACATGTTGTGCTTGAATTCTTTTCGGAATAACTTAAGTAGAGTTTAATGGGATGATCTATGGGTTGGAGGTGTTACCTCACCCTTATGAGAAAACAATGAATAATAGGTTGGAAACCTACATGAAAATATAATCACCAAGTGAAGTTAAGATCACAAATAGAAAATATAGTCTCCAAGAGATGAAATTTTGTAATGCTAAGGATGTGAATGTACCTTGAATTGAATTCGGATGGCAAACTTAGTTGTAATATGAGGAATTTGTATATCAATAAAAGATATTGAGGATATTTAAATAGTATAGCTAAGCCTAAGGTTTGAAATTAAGATGAGTTGTATATCATTCACCTTTAACTTACTGGTGTTAATCTTGGGGACAAATTCCTTTTAAGGAGGGGTGAATGTTATATCCTCATTTTTTGTGAAATTGAATTATATAAATGAATTGATTTGTAATTCTCCAATGGTATTATTGGAAGAATAATAATGTTAAATACTTTTGTGGTATGAGTGCTTGTGGAACAAGTTAAACAAATATAAGGAATTCATAATAATGGCTTTTGTTATGATAAACAAGATGATATGCAAGTTTCCATAGGGAAATTAAATATATGGTGTCTTAGATAATTAAAAAAAGAATTTATCTAGTCATTATTGACAATACAATGTTTAAGACAACAATTGGTATTATCTCGATTCAATCTCTGAGATGATCAAAAATAGTAATGGAAAGAACAATATTCTAGAAAGTGGGAGGAAAAGGATATTCTTTAGGATAATGATAATTGTTTTAAATAAATGTCTAGAAGAGAATGTTTTATATGGGATAGAAATCTCACACACTAAATATAGATTGAAAAGGAGATGAGTGAGTTATTATATTTGTTTTGAGGAACATGCCCACTGAGAGAAAAAGAATAATCAAATTATCTCATAAATTGATATGTAATTGGGCACCTTTCCTTGATGGCACTTTTGTTTCCAAACTAAGTCTTAATAAGAATAAAATCCAAGAGTTTCATTTAAAGGAAATAGGAGAATATTTTTAATTACTTTCCTTCTCAACACCTGCCTTTTCGGAAAAAGAAAAGAAATTAACCCAGATCCCTTGCTTACCTCTCTCTCCATCGTCGTCGTTCTCCTAGCCCTAGTGCTACACTTGGAACCTATATAAGGAGTCATCAGAACCCAAGCTTGAGAGGAAGGGAGGACCTGGTTCCTAGTCTACATGGATCCAGGAGGTCCCTGTAGGAGGTTCGCAAATGACAGCAAACCCCTTCCTGACATCCGAGCTTTTTCGTCGGCATGAAGCATGCACGAAAACTCAGCCTGCGTCGCGTCCTTCGGAGGTACTCAGTTCCTCCGGGGACAAAGGACAACGGAGATGATAGGAGGTGACAGTTCCTAGTGGTACAGATGAGAAAGATGCTTGGGCAGACCCCCAGGTTCTTTCGTGCAGCCGGCGCTCGCTGGTGTAGCAGCCGACACTGCTCTATCCCGTGCGGAGAAAGGAAGCCGCCAGGGTTAGCTCTGCGACAAGTTTCGTTGCGGTAGGTCGCTGGTGAGAAGAGAATGGAAGGCCTGACAGGCGTTTAGCATCACATCCACCATAGGAAGGACGGGCCTGGGACTCGAGGATGATCGGGCGGCGCTCCTCTACGTCAAACGCACGATGGACGGTACCCTAGTGAGTTGGCGAGGTGGTAGCTGATGACCGGTAGGATGATGGTAGATGGCCGGCGGAACCTTCAAAGAAGTCGGAGAGGGAAAACCAGGTTGATCGGAGGGGCACCTTGCAGCGGCACCCACTGTTGATGTCGGGGCTCTTGAAGACGGCGATGCGGACGGCTGGCGTCTCATGGAGCGTGCACGATAGGGCCGTCTGGGCTCACGATCACAGAAGGAGAATGCGGTAATTGACAATTAACAACCGATGGTTCAACAATGGTGAACCAGTAATTGCGGCCGGTCCAGAGGAGAACCATACTGGGAACCGCGCCTCCACATAAAAAGCAAAGCGGTGGCGCCAACTAGCGCCACGTGCCCAATTTTAAGGTATGACCTTTTATTTTTGCTTAATTCATAATAATTGTTAGGAATGTCCAAAAATAGCAAAACTATATGTCATTTTGATCGTAAAAACAATGGAAATGCAAATAAAATATATTTGAGGTCTAATTCTCGTTACAATTCCGCAACATGAGAAAAAAGTGAAGATGAAAACATAAAAGTCCTAGATTTGTAAAATAACATAATGGAATACATCAAATGCTCTTTATTCTTGTTATTATCTAACATTGTTGAATAAGATGATAATCCATGATGATCATGTCCATATTGATAATATTTGAGGTTTTTAATGAGAATAATCATGTATATGAATATGTAAGGATTAAGGATCCTAACTGGCCATGTTATTAATAAAACTAATCGGACCTAGGTGATCATCATGAAAGGACATCTTGAATCTAGTAATTAGGGTTTCACCTAATGATCAATATGTGTGGGAAATAAGGTTTGAGCCTTTAATCCATATCATTAACCCCAGTTAACTCTAAACCCTAGAATAGGGTCGGGAAGGGTTTAATGTGATTAATATGATTGGTGACACTTTAGAATTTATATAATGCAGATTATATTATGATTGCTTGATTTTCCTTCTTGACTGGATAATATACTTAGAGAATGTTTGTATAATCTGCATGGCTCACCGTCAAGGTACGTAGTTACGATTATGACTACCCGACATATAATTTTTCGATGTTTTCTGAATGATTTCCGAGAACGGATTCGACTGATTTGATAAATAAACTATTAGTTGTTTATTTAATTCATGTTTGACTATAATCCCAATATGAGTATCGCATAAGTAAATAATAATATTCTAAACCCTAGACTGATATATATCAAAGGGTGATGCACACGAGTCATGGAGGGGACAGTGATAATGCCCAAGATAATATATCCAGTAATAGTTAGAATATGTAAGGAATATGTCAGTTCTTATGTGCAATACTTGATGCTTGTATGTGATTATCCTAGTTGCACGCATTATGGTTTCTCCCCACATACATAGTATAACTCGTTATACTTATTCGCATTTTGTTTGTCAGCGTTTTTGTACATGTTAATTACGAAGGTGTCAACATGTGATAAACCAGGTGGAAATTATCAGTAAGCATTAAAGATAAGTTAAATCACGAGGAATAGATAGCTAGTTAGTTCTTCTTAACATGTATAAGTTTCATAAGGAATATCATCGTACAATTTGTAAAAAGTATTTAGAATAAATGAAATTATTTGCTATCATTTATTTTTTCTTTAGATCCTTGGGAGTATAGGCAATGGCTCTCAACTTGAAGGTCTTTCCTTAACTGGGGGACACTTAAAGTGGTGGTCATTACAATTCTTGAACCTAACATGATGTGATTTCTCCCTATTAACATTATCTCTTAAACATGATGGGATTTCTCCCTCTTGATCTTTAAGATGATTTTCATGAGTCATTAAATCATAAGCTCTAATCATAGTGCACATTATAAACATAGGACATAGCATATAGCAGTCATCAAGAAGTGAAATAGTGAACATGATTAAAATATTAAACTTGAAATGATAATATCTACTTTATACTTAACATGCAAACAACCAATAGTACTTTTGCTCAGAAGAACTCATTTACCTTTGAGCAAAGTCGGTCCTAATATGGTCTCTCTTTGATCTTGATCAAATCCTAGGTCAAACCTCCTCTAGTCTTGATTAGGTTCTAAACAAATGTGCATAATTATTAAACACCATAAATCAATACCCTATATTGATCATATGTTGAATTAGGGTGGATTAGGGTTTGACTGCATTAGGGTCAGACTTACTGATCAATGTCATTAAATTAGGAAAACTAGGTTGGATTAGGTCACATTAATTACATGTAATACTTAATTAGGGCTTCATGGTTCAACCTAGGGTTTTTAATAAAACATCAGAAAACAAGTCAGAAAACAACAACCAACGATAGGAAATCAAGAGAGCTTTCCAAAAAATATTTTTTTATATGTTTTAGACCATCATTCGAAGTACTGCGATTTTCCCAAAGATCAAACCATATAGAAATTAGGGAAAAGTCACGTAGTCGATTGGTATCCACTGGATCTTGGGCCCATCTAATGTGAACCAATGGCGGACTACCATGCTGGCATCGCGCATTAAACCAAACAAGGGGTGGTATTCCTCAAAAACCCTAAATTGCCCTTGTAAATTTAATCATTGAATTAAACACATGGAGATACCAATGTCAACTCGTGACCTGGCATGTTCCTTCCTCGCTTCAGGCACGAGCGAGCAATATGGAGGTCAGTTCTCTGATTAGAACTCCAGATGAATGAATCATTCTCATGAAAATGAGGTTTCTAGCGAGTTGCACATCATCGGGCAGAGCCAAAGAGCCAAAATTCAAACCGCGGTGACCACTAGAGCTCAAACTGCTCTAGATATGGTTGAGGTAGAACCGGAAAAACCAAGGCTAAGGAAGGACCTTACCAATGGATAGAAAGGCGAGACTTAAACCATCGCAGGGTCAAACCAATGGTAGTGGATCATTTGTATGAAGGTGAGGACCAACAACTTGTTGATTTGTTGGACAAAGAAGGGAAATAGATGAAAATGTTGGGAGGTCAAACCCAAGGAGGGAAAGCCAAATAAAGACAACTGATGGTTGGAAAATGATCATTGGGGCTAAATGAGGTTAGAGGTAGGGTAACCTTGGATGAAGAGTGCCTGAGATGCTATGGCATTGAGCGTCGGCGGAGCTAGAACTGTGATTCTAGGATTCGGTGCTCGGGGGTTGATGGAGGAAAAACAAAGATTTGAGTAGCACCATGGGGTGTTGTAGAAGCTTACTGGTTCCTCAATTGAACCAAAGGAGGCAGAAACCACCAAGGTGAGGATGAGTTCGTTGCAACTATAACTTGAAAGGGCAGGGTGGATTGAAGCTTTGGAGGTGAAATTGTCTAAGGAGGAGAGATCTATGGTGAATGGCGGGGCTTTTGGGTACCATATATAGGGGTGTGAAGCATTGAGATAGTGTTTGCAAGGTCTCAGTGGAGTGGGGATGGTTCCCTAGGCTGGGCATTTCGTGATCAAGCCGAGAGGGAGAATGAGTTATGTCTCATTTTGATCGGCAAAGCGAGGCAAAGATGTAGGAATAAAAATCTCTAAAAACGGACGATAAACGCAAGAGAACGACACCGAGAAAGGAAACATATGATTTGAGTTCCTGAATCGTGAAGGAGTCAGAGGAAGGGGACGATTCAAACACCATTTGATCGTGGCTGATTAAAAGAGGGACCGTCATATTGCATGAGAAAAAGCAAAGAAAAGGAAATAGTTGTGAGACAACAAATAAACTCAGACTTTAGAGAAATTTGATGCATTTAATGTATATTTGATTAAATCCTATACATAACTATATGGAAATTTGTATAATAAATTTGAAGGGACAAACGTGGTTAAAGAGTTACCCAATTTGGACCCCATGTCCAAGAAGGTTCCTAGATTCTTCCCACAAAATTAGATTTCCATTTTTCACTTGTATTTTCTATTATTTCTATAAAAGTTATTCCATTTAATTTTTAATGGATTGATAGATGAAATAATTGAATAAGAGCTTTTCTTTGTGTTTCTTGGAGTCAAATTTGAGATAAATATTATTACTAACTCCATCATTATGTCATCTATTTTTAATGCGTTTTTTAGAACTTTTTCTTAGAGGAGAGAAAAAAGGGATTTTCTTTTCATTAAAATTATGAAAGGAAAGAGGGTTACTTCTTATTTAAGTTATACAAGGTATATTTTCGAATTTTGAACCTTTTATTTCTCTCTTCCACTTCCCCTAAGCATTATTTAAGTTTAGGAAAGAGAAAAGGGTGAGGGGCTATTTTCTTGAGTGCATAAATCATATTTATTATGGATAAAAAAGTGGATTGATGCTAATACTATTTTCTAACTTCATTATTCTTTAAGAAAATTCCACTTTAGGGTCTTTTGATAATAAGACCCTCAATTATTATTTCTTTAAGAAAACCACATTTTAAGACTTATATTAACATTGAAAATTTGGTATGTTACAACATCTCAACTGCATGTATATTAACTTAACAAATTCCATTTAAAATATCTTAATACCTTTCATATAGAAAGAAATTTTATTAGAAGATAAGTGACTCTCACCTACATCATCCTAATAAATATTTCATTATGAACTTAAAATTTTAGTCTTTCCACGCTCTTGCATTTTCATGCAAAGACTAGACTACAAATCTAATACATAATCTAGTAATATCAATGTAAGACCCCTGATCTGTCTTTATGGTAAACATGCTTGCTTATCTTAATTGGGTGCTTAAAACCCTAATATATCATTTGATATCATGTGACAAAGCTAAATTTCATGTTTTGTTTGGTTCGGAAATTGTTTTAGTATCTGTTGCAATTTATGTGCTTTAATGGACATTGATGCAATTTTCCCATATCTAGGGTTTTATCTATAATTTTCACATGTATGATGTGCCTCATAAGTTTTCATAACATGTTTGACATAGTTGAATCTTGTATCACCTAGATGCCCCATCAGATGTGGGTTGTTATCTGACTTAAGGTTGAGAACTAGGGTTTCTCACATAAGTGCCCTAACTTGATGGTTTCGCTTTGTAAGAGTGGGATCTAATGGTTCCACTATGAGGTTGTAGGATCTGATGGTCCTCTTATGTAGCATGAGATTTGATGGTTTCATCTTGGGGCACAAGGGTTGATGGTTTTCCATGTAATGAGCATCAACAGATGATCGCTTAGGGTTTGCTTTTGGTGACTATGAAGGGGCATGATCTGATGGCTCTTTTGATGTTGAAATTAGATGGTCCTCCTAGGTTGGAGATTTGATGGTTCACCTAGGTACCTGATATGATGGTATATTTGTATTGCATGGATGGAAGGTTTCAACCTTTGGACACATGGCTTGTATGCTTTCAACCTGCAAACCTCCTCGCTCTTTCATCCTATCTTTGTATACTCCTCCTCTTTCACTCAAAAAAACTCTTTGCACCCCTTCATCTTCTTCTTGTTGCTTGAGAATTCCAACCCTCTTGCTTGGTGGAATGAGAGGAGCTCTTGAGGAAGAATCTTGGTCAAGCTTGGTTGCATGTTTCTCTAGGGTTTGGATATACCCTCTCTAGGAACATTTGGAGCTTCCTAACTTAGTTTCTTATCCTAAATAAGTAAAATCATCTTACTTACCTTCATTTTCTTTGTTTCCATCCTTATTCTCTCTTCCTTCTTGGATGATACCTTGTTGTTCTTGCTAGAGGTTCGAGCATGTGGTTGATGAACCCCTTCCTTCTTCTCTTTTACCCTAGGTCTTCCTTGTTCTTTAAGAAGGGAGATAGCTTGGAGCATTTGGAGTGCTAAAGCTAGGGTTTCTCTTCTCTCATTCAAGATACCTTGCTTTTTGGATGATCATCATCATTCTTGAGGAAAATTATATAACTTTCTTCCCATTTCTTTCTCACTCTTAACTTTCTATATGAAGATCTTGCCCTAAAAATGAGGTGATATGTAGAAAGATTATTCTTTGTGTAGGGTCTGAACGTATGTAATTATATGTGTGTAGTTAAACTATTTATAGATCTTTTTCAGGTTCTTCTTTGGATGTATGCTTCCTAAACCTTGCATGTTTATGGAATTAAATGGTTTTATTTCCCTTGAAACGATGGTTTCTCCTTAAGTGATATGAATTGATTTCCAACTTAGAACTATGGTCGATCGTTTGACTCTTCATGACAAACAATGGTTTATATTTAGCTACTGATTTGATGGTTTTACTTATGCATGAATATCAATAGTTATGATTCATTAAATAATTGATGTCCATGTTGATACCTAAGTTGATTCTCTCATCAAGTACATGAATCGTTAGTTTTCTCTGTACTTAAACCGAAGGTTTTACTTAGTGTAGAAAATATGTTTGCACCTAGCCTTCACAAAGGATGGTTTCACTAGCTTGAAAAATGATGGTTCCCCTAGTCTTGGTCAAATGTTTGTCTAACAAGTATGAAAAATGATGGTCTACTTAATGCTCACAACCACATGTTAACTTAATGTTCATAACCGATGGCTCTACTCTATTAAATGACTAACCAACTAAGCTCAAGAAATGTTGGCTTCAATAGGTACATTGATCGATGGCTTTCCTAAGTGTACCTATTGAAACCTATGGTTTTGTTTGACATGGAAATTGATGGTTTTCCTTAACATGTGAACCAATGGTTTTGTTTAAAGCCCATGATTCAATGGTTGTGTTTTGTCTAAGTGCATCGATGGGAATTCTATGTATATGAGTCCATGTTTATTCTTAGTATGTGATGTGATGGTCTTAATAGTGGCCATGATCCCATGGTTTTTGATTTTGTCTTAGTACCCAAATGATTTCATGGTTTTGCATTTGCCTAGGTATGTATATAAACCGATGGATTACTTATGTGTGCTGATTTGTGATATAAATTCAGTCTACCTTGTCGAACCTAACTTAAAATGATTAAGTGGTGATGGTTTATTATACATTCTTTCATCTAATGTTGTAATGATGGAGGGATACTCTCATAATGTTAATGGAAACCCTACTATGTTACTTATGAACATCATAGCTCTTATATTTGATTAGATCTTATGCTAAATATGCACACAACAAGTGTGTTGATGATTTGTAGAACCTTCTACAAATGTGCTAAAAGATAATTATGTTCTTGTAGGAAGTTTTTTGAATGGTCTTAACAGCCATTGGGCATGAATTGAGACCTAATGGAGGTGTAATACTCTTCATGATTGACAAAGGGTTTGTACTCTATGATGTTGTGACAAGGAATATATCCCATACATTTTGTATCTTTTGGAGTTGTTATATAGTAATGTTTTTGTAGAAATATTTAGAGTTTGTATGTAATTTTATTGATGCAATCTAAAATCACCCAATTGGTAGTAATGAATCAAGTGAAACCCTAATCATGTACTTCCCTTTGTTGTAGAATTATTCTAGTGTTAGGACTTGCTGGATAGGGAAATCAGTATTCCAGAAGGGAATCTCAGAGTCGTATACTATTGAGTATATGCCGGTGTAGGGAAGGTATATGCTTGTAATCCTGATCCTAAGGTTGTGGAGAATGGGTGAGGTCATATCTCAGATGAATGAATATGTATATGTGATTTTATTGAGGATATATGTAGTTGTACCTTAGATGATATGGTTGAATACCTAGGTTTCTAGTGTCGTGACCTATATACCAAGGGCGGACTAGGCTAATTAGAACTCGAATGATATGTTGTTATGATAGACTCATACTAACTAAGGGGAATAGATCTTAGGATTATGGCTCTCCTAGATCTTGTATGAAACTAATTGTGACTTTGTAGTGGTTAGTTGGCAGTTTGAGTGGTATGCCTCAAACTCCCCAATAATTAATAAAATGCATAATTAAGTTGTGTAGTCTATCTTATGCGGTTACTTGATGATTCCCATTGGTTGATAACCCTTACCTTATTACTTTTATATGTTTAAAAATGTATAATGTGGTAAGAGAAATCAATTGTACACGTGGTGTTTGCTTTACCTATTCTTCTGAATGCTATGTTAACATCATCATTCTACAATATCATCTACCTTATCTATTTAATTACATAATCTATTATAGCAATAGATGTTGTTGATATTTATATCTCTCACTGGGAAAGGAGTCTCACCTGGTGGGTCACCACTTCTTTTTATGTGATCGTCAGCAACATCTTTAGACTCGTAGTAAGAAGCAACTTGGAGATCAGTAAAACTGGAAGGTTGGCTAGTTGTTAGCGTCTCCTAGAGTCGTCCTTGTGCTCTCAGATCTGAGTGGGGAATTTTTGTAGTTGATATATATTGACTCAATTTTTTTCAGTTTTCTAATGTTGTATATGATGTGTATATGTGGACAATGCATTTTGTATACAGGTTGTGGTTGAGGCCACTGTACAGTTGTATAGATACCTGGTATGGTATGTGCTTTCATGTAGGATGTTAGACCTACATGTAAATATTTTTGGACATGATCAGATGTTTAAATTGGTTTTTTAGTAATGTGATTAATTAGTGATTGATTGTGTTTTTGTATTTGAGTAATCTTGTTTAGTGTGGTGGGTTGCTATAGTTTGGTTGATATCAGAGCTCAGGGTTCGCTGAGTCTATAGGGACATATGACATAGATTTTGTGTATGTTCTTATATAATCCAACATATATGATCATTTCTTGTGGCTATGAAGATATGTCTGGATAACATGAAGAGCATGTTGAAAGTAGCTACATAGAGCAAGAAGGTGGTGGTAGGAGGCTGGTACCAAATAGAAGAATACCTATGATGGGGCTAGAACTAGAACGACATGTACCGCCTCTGTTTGACCCTTCAAGTCCATATTTGGATAGCTCATGGTGGCAGTTATGCATTTAGAAGATGGGGTGCCTTCACCACAATGTAGGGCACCCATCCCTAACTCAGAATCTTAAGGTCCATGGATAACCTTTTAGAGGATAAAGCATGTGGGAGACACCAAGTAAGTGGGCACAATGAACCCAACAAACGTCGATATGTGGTTAACCAAGTTGGAGAAGGTTCTTAAGATCCTGAACATCCCAGATGAAGACAAGGTGAAGCATGTAGTTTACCTTTTAAAGGGTAGTTCTCGCCATTCGTGGGCCACATAGGAAAAGAAGAGACTAGGAGTTGTGGTGAGTAGGGAAGAGTTTTGGTAGGATTTTTTGAACCTTTACTTCCCAGAGATGTACCTGGATGAGAAGGCAACCCAGTTTGAATGGTTGCACCAAGTGTCTCTATCTATAAATGATTATGAGGTGAGGCTTATGGAGTTGTTGAGGTTCTATCCTCACATAGATTTGGACAATTGGGAGAAGTTCTCTACCTTTGTGGAGTCTGTAAGGAGGATTGAGAGGTATGTTGTTGAGAAGTGAGAAGACAACACTAGGAAGAGGCCATTTCAGTTCTGAGGATATAAGTCTAGTGGCTTCAATAAGTTGAGGTTCTCTTCATCATATTACCAATAGTCACAACGGAGATCAACTTTTTCTGAGCCGAGAGCTCAAGTGCAGTCACAATGGTCCTCTAGTAAAGGGAGGGGTCACAACTTTCTGCCAGCATGGGTGAACAATTCAGCCTCAGTGTCAGTGATAGGGTTGTCTAGACCACAATATGATACAAGGATGTGTTTCAAGTGTGGACAATTTGGTCATGTGAGATTGTCTTTCCCTATGAAGGACGAGGAGGTGACATAGCAGCCCAGGTAGAGTCATCAGGGCTCACAATAGCAGTAGTACAATAGTGGTGGTGGTAAAGGATGAGGTTAGACATCATAGGTAGGGTCATCAGTCATATATGGCAGAGGACGAAGGTGACAGTAGGTGACAATGAGATTCTATTCTTTGATTCAGTCATAGGAGTGATCTACCCAGGATTCATGATAGGTTAGATGGAACTTTTTCATTCTGACTTAGCTTCTTCTTCTTTCATATTTGTTCTAATTGACCTCGGTGTGATGCACTCACTTATCACCAGGGAGGTGATAAATAGTTGTAATCTTCCTATTTGTAGTAGATCTGATAGTGTCTTTCTAGAAACCCCTATAGTTGGTTCCACTATGTTGCAGGAGGTGTGTCCATCTTATGTTCTTTCCTTCTCGAGATGCATCATTTAAGTGGATCTCGTGCCACTTGGTATGCATGGATTTAATGTAATCTAAGGGATGAATACTTTGGAAAATTACAAGTTTGTTTTCAACTCTAGTTCCAAGATTGTGACGTTTTGTGATGGGGATGTCTCTTGGACCTTCTAAGGATATAGGGAGATTCTTCCTACATGTTTGGTATTTTCTTTAAATTTAACTCAGAGACCTTCTTGTTCATCCCATTCTCCAGATGGGAAAAACCAGAAAACATCGTCTGCTTGTACATCAACTACCTCCAGGAGGATAACAACTTCAAAAAAAGGAAGACATCTATACAAGTAATCTATACCATACACGTATCTGTCCATCCAGTTTCTATATGAGGAACACCCCTCCTTTCTAGGATCATTCTGCCTCTAGTTCTTGCCGGGAGGTCTTGTTGCTCAGTCCACACCTTGCCTTCATCAAGATGTGTGCCCCAATCACCAAGATGTTTTTGAGTGGAATTGAGAACCTTTGGGACTAGCCTTCCCAAGATCACATCTTCTTCAATTACAGATCTGATCTCCTTGATGTATGTATGCATCCTCTAGGGACCTACAACCCGACCCCATATGCATTTGTAAGTTCCTTCATCATCAACCTCAACCGAAGAGATGGTGAGATTATGGTCCCTAGATACCTTCAGGCTGACCAAGCAGAGAAGTTTATGAGACAAGGGTGAGAGGCTTTATTGGAACATGTTGTGGATACCAACGTGTGGAGTCTTGGTATCCAGGATATAGATGTAGTGCCAGAGTTTGAGGACATCTTTCTAGATGAGTTTCCTAGTGTTCCACCTCCAAGAGAGATTCATTTTGAGAACAATCTAGTTCTTGGAACACAACCCATGTCTCAGATGCCTTATAGGATGGCACCGACTGAGATGAAGGAGTTAAAGAAATAATTGCCAGAGTTGTTGGAGAAGGGTTTCATACAATCGAGCACCTTCCCTTTGGGTGCTCCAGTGCTATTTGTGAAGAATAAAGATGGATCTATGAGGATTTTCATAGATTAGCAGCAGTTGAATAAAGTCACAGTGAAAATCAAGTAATCATTACTAAGTATTGAATATTTGTTGGATCAGTTGAGAGGTGCCACAATGTTTTCCAAGATAGACTTGAGGTTAGGATATTACCAGTTGAGGATCATGGTGGATGACATACCTAAGACTACTTTTAGGACTAGGTATGGTCATTATTAGTTTGTGTTTATTCCGTTTGGGCTAACCAATGCACCGACAACTTTTATGGATTTGATGAATAGGGTGTTCATACTCTATCTTGACCATTTCGTAGTTGTGTTCATAGATGATATCTTGATATACTCTAGGGATAGTCAGTAGCATGAACAACTTTTTTATCAAACATTAGAGTTGCTGAGGTAGTATTGGTTGTATGCCAAGTTCAGTAAGTGTGCATTTTTTTTGACTGAGGTGTCTTTTCTTAATCATGTAATATATGTGGGTGGTGCTTGTATAGACTTTAAGAAGGTGAAGTTAGTTTTGGAGTGGGAGAAACCCAAGACACCGAATGAGATCCAAAGCTTCCTAGGCCTGACAGGTTACTATACAAGGTTCAGAAAAAACTTCAATGTTATAGCATTAACTTTGACTAAGTTGACTAGGAAGGGTGTTCCTTTTATTTGGGATGACAAGTGCCACATTCTTTCCAGTTGTTGAAGTAGAAGTTGACATGTGATCTAGAGTTAGTACTGTCAGAGCAAGGGAAAGGCTACATTATTTTTTATGATGTTTCAAAGGATGGCTTGGGATGTCTGTTGATATAGGACAAGAACATGATTTCTTTTGCTTTGCAACAACTTAAGAGACATGAGGAGAACTAACCAACTCATGACCTGGAGTTAGTAATTTTATTTCATTCCATGAAGATTTGGAGACACTATCTGTATGAGGAGAAGTGTCAGATCTTCACATATCATAAGAACCTTCAGTATATCTTCTCAAACCAGGAGCTAAATATGAGGTATATAAGATGGATGGACTTGATCAAAGACAATGACTGCATGATAGACTATCATACAGGGAGGGAAAATATGGTGGTTGATGCACTAATGAGGAAGTCATCTTCATCATCACCTATAGATAAAGCACAATCACATTCCAAGGCATGTCGCAGACGGTACATGTTATGTCGATTTGACATACGAATGTATAGTTGGAGGCTCCCTTGTTAGCAGGATTGTTCACATAGATGCAAGCTAATATGGCGTTCATATAGTATATCGGAGATGCACAAAAGAATGATAATGTGATACACAACATCATATCAGAGTTTGGAAGCAGGAAGCATGATGGTTTCCATGATTTAGATGATGGGACAATGTGATTTCACAATAGAATAGTGGTTCTAGATATTAATGGCTTGAGGGAGATGGTACTTGAGGAGGCTCATTCCTCAATGTACAAAATGCATTCAGGCAGTACGAAAATGTACCATAATTTGAAGGATTTGTATTTGTGTCTAGGTCTCAAACATGATGTGGCAGAGTTTGTTATCAAGTATCCAGTCTATCGACAAGTTAAGATGGATCATTAAAATCCTACAGGGACATTACAACCTTTGCTAATACCATAATGGAAATGGGACTATATAACCTTTGGATGGTCTTCCAAGGATAGCCAAAGGTCATGATTCCATTTGGGTGATAGTTGACCGGTTGAGAAAGTCAACTCACTTTCTTCTAGTCAAGACAACATATATTGCCAATAAGTTGGCACAGATCTACATTGATGAGATAGTTTGTCTTCATCATATACCAGTTGCCATAGTATTTACTTAAGTTCCTCAGTTTACAAGAAAGTTTAGGGAATGTCTGCATACAAAATTAGGGACATAGTTGAGGTTTAGCACAACTTTTCACCCACAGACAGATGTTCAATCAAAAAGGACCACTCAGACATTAGATTACCTTTTCAGAGCGTGTGTTCTTCATTTTCTTGGTATCTGGTCTATTCATTAGAGTTTTATTGATTTTTTCTACAACGACATGTATCAGAGAAGTATAGACTTGGTATAGTATGAATCTTTGTATGTGAGGCATTATCGATCACCTCTTTGTTGGTATGAGGTAGGTAAGTATCAACTTCTAGGTCTTGAGTTAATTTAGCAAACTACAGAGAAGATCAAGGTGATACAACAACTATTGAAGGCAACTTAGGAAAGACATAAGTCATATGTTGATAGTAGTCTTAGGCCTCTAGAGTTCCAAGTTGGATACCAGGAATATCTCTAATTTTCCCCTTGGAAAGGTGTGCTGAGGTTTGGTAACAAGGGTAAGTTGGCTCCTAGGTTTATGGGACCTTATCTATTTTGGCATGAGTTGGAAAGGTGGCGTACAAGTTGGAGTTACCACCAGAGTTTCATGGGTCACACAAATTATTTCATGTTTACAAGTTGAGGAAGTATCACCCTATTATAGAGAAGATGATACATCCAATGGAAGTTGAGTTAGAGGAGGATGTTTCTTATGTTGAGGGTCTTGTGTTGATCCTAGATAAGTTTGTGAAGAAGCTGAGGAAGAATGTGATAGCCTTAGTGAAGGTGTTGTGTCATCACCGTGATGTGGAGGAATCCATGTGGGAGTTAGAGTACGAGATGCATAGGAAGTACCCATCTTTGTTTATGTAGTATTTTGGGGGTGAAATCCCTATTAGGGGCTTGTGGTTGTAAGACCCATAACTAGATTTATGGTTAAACATGCTTGGTTATCATAATTGGGTTCTTAAAACCTTAATCAAACCCTAATTCGTCATTTGATATCATGTTACAATGCTAAGTTTTGAGTTTGGTTCAGTTTGGACATTGTTTGAGTAAATTTTGCAATTTATTTGCTTAAATTGACTTTTATGCATTTCCCGATATTTAGGGTTTATCTATAATTTAAAAACATAATATGTTCCTCATAGGGTGTTCAAAACATGTTTGTTATATTTACATCTTTGAGCATGTAGATGCACCATCAATTGTTGGGTGTTGTCTGACTTTGGGTGGAGAACAAGGGTTTCTCACCTAAGTTCCCCAACTCATTAGTTTCCCTTTGTAAGGTTGGAATCTGATGGTTCCACTATGAGGTGTAGGATCCAATGATCTTCTTGTGTAGCATGATATTTGATGCTTTCCTCTTGGGAAACAAGGGTCTATGGTTTTCATGTAAGAGCACCAATGGATGGTGGTTTAAGGTTTGCTTTTGGTGGCTATAAAAGGGCATGATCTGATGGCTATTTTGATGCTAGAACATAATGGTCCTCCTAGGTTGAAGATTTAATGGTTCACCTAGGTACCTGATCTGATGGTAGATCTATTTTGCATGGATTGGAGGTTTTTTCCATTGGACACATGGCATGCATTCTTTCAACCTTTAACCCTCCTTCATCTTTCATCCTAGCTTTATATACTCCTCCTTTTGCACCCAAACAAACTCTTTGCACCCCTTGATCTTCTTCTTATTTCTTGAGAGTTTTGACCCTCTTTCTTAGAGAAGGAGAAGATCTCTTGAGGACAAATCTTGATTGCATGTTTCTCTAGGGTTTGGATCTACCCTCTCTGGGAACATTTGGAGCTCCCTAACCTAGCTTCTTGACCTAAACAAGTAAGATCATCTTCCTTATCTTTGTTTTGTTTGATTCCCTCCTTCTCTATTACTTCTAGGATTAAGCCTTGGTGTCCTTGGTGGAGGTTTGAGCATGTGTTTGAAGAATCCCTTCTTCTCTTTTACCCTAGGTCTTCCTTGTTCTTGAAGAAGGGAGCTAGCTTGGGGTGTTTAAAGTGCTGAAGATAGAGTTTTTCTTCTCTCTTTCAAGATACCTTGCCATTTGGACCATCACCATCCTCCTTGAGGTGAGTTATATAACTTTCATCATGTTTCTTGCTTACTTTTAATTTTCTATGAAGATCTTGCCCTAAAAATGAGGTCATGTGTAGAAAGATGATTCTTTGTGTAGGGTTTGAACATATGTAGTAGTATTTGTGTAGGTAAATTATCTGTGACAGTGAATTTTAGCATAATAATGATTTAATTACTCTTTTACCCTCATTATGTTCACTCATGACCCTAATATATTTTTCTTGGCCTCTAAATCAATGTGAGACACAAGTAGGAAATATGGTGATCACTGTGAATTTTATACACATTATGACACCACAATTTAGATTCATTCACCACTTTGTCCAAAGAAGTAAATTTGTCCATCAAAGTTCATCAACTAGTCCTCAAACTTTTATAAAATATTCTACACTATATGTGGAACCTATGATCCAAATTTCATTGCAATTGGATGTTCCTACCATTTTCTATGAATTTTTGAAGTTTATGTGTAGAAAATCCTCTATTTGCTCTTTATTTACTCTTTTTCTTAGCTTTTCCACATTAACTATCCAGGGTAAGGGATCAAGGGAAATTTTTGGCCCTTGGATCTACCAATCACAGGATTGAGCCTGATTCGACAGTCGTTGGGTCATCTCCTACCTCCCACAATCGGTAGGGAGGTTTCATTATGGCCGATACATGTGATCTCCCGCTTATGGCCGAGATTTGCAATTCTGAGCGAGTAGAAACTCTCTTCTTGCAATCCCAATCAAAGATAACCCTACTTTGACCACCATTACTACTTTGTCCATCCATTAATATGTTGCCCTCACTTCTCCATCTCTTTTCGGCGGTCATGGCTACTATCAAGATCTCCTTTAACCCTAAAACTAGCCCCCGACACTATAAAAGAACCCCCAAGGACGAACATCACTCCACGTTGCGAGATAGATCATCCTTTCTAAAATGACCGTCTTGTGAAAACATGATTAACTAATGTGGAAGCGAATTATTTGCAGCGGATTACTGAAAATCACTGAAAATTAAAACCTTTTGCAAAGAGATCCTCACATAGGAAATCTTTTCCAAAAAGAACCATTGCATAACATTTACATTCTGGTTCAAACGTACATAACCTGTACCATCTCTTTTCAGAGATTACATCATCAACTATCTTATAACATTATATACAGACAGTATACAAATCTCGAGGCATCAAGCCAAAACCTCAGATTGATTTATAAAACACTGATTAAAAACTCTGAGGACCTGAGAGTAAAGAAACGACACATAGGACTTTCTAACTACATAACTTGATAGGCAGTATCTCCACCTCAAATATTCTACTATCCATGTTGTCACTGCTGCTGTCCATTCCCTGCAATGGAATTCTGCTTCTTTATCCGCGTCCACCTAAAAAGTTGGATCCCACGGGGGTGAGACAATTGTAAATTGCTCCAGTGGGAGATATAACTCTCCGCCAAATCATTGTTATAGCAGTTTATTAAAATAAACTAAGTAGAAGGATTTATATATATATAATTAATAGCAGGTAAATCACTTGTATGAACAAAGTGAAGTAATCTCCTTTTTCAAGGATAACGTTGCATCTACTCATGGTAGACTCATAATTCATCCATATACTTGTAATGAATACAACAGATATGAACAACATCAATGAACTATAGATATATAATAGAAATGTAACATCAGCCAATGAATTTTTGTATTCAATCCTTAAGCAAACATGCTATATGGCTGATTTCATTTTACAAACACACTTATGCCCTGAGGAGATGAGATATACCGCTAATGCTCCAACCGACCACTACAAAGTCGAAATTGGTACCATACAAGGTCAATGGAAGAGTCGGATTCCCATGACCCCCCACATCTCGGTCAGTGCGAGATCACATGCAGGACATCTTGTGTCTCTGCTAAATATAGCTTTCCAGAGTATACTGGCAACTTCGCTATCAGAGTTACAGTGGCGTGCTGCACTCTCTTCGCAATCGTGAGATTTCATGTTTATCTCCACCGATCCGGCATTAACATTATTGGGAGATGTGTATGGAATCTAACCCAATCATCGGGAGATTCGTGATACATCCATCCCGGTACATATAATGAAGGAATGAGAGATTAAAGTACATCTCACATCAATTCCTACATTAGGACGTAAGGATATTCGCGTCCATAACCCCCACATACGCAAAAGTATGCTCTCCAGGAGTTCCCTTAGGAAAACCTGTTTCACCATCATTTAACTATGATAATGATGGATCTATGGTCAGGGCTCTACATGATATGATTTCACTTGAATAAATTAAGTACATTATCATATTCTTTTAGCATCAGTCAAGTTCTCAAACATAACTTATTACAACAATGCTATAAAGAGACATGTACTACTTTCATCATATATTTATCAGTCTTTCAAAGACCTGGGGAACACAGTCCCTCATTTCAAAACTGGGAATTCTCATCCCTTCACATTCTCATCACCATAATCATATGGTTCTGGGTATTCAAACCCTTAATTCATCATTGAGCATTATTATACCTTTTTCAGGTAACTATCACCTTCAGGTCATCTGACCAAGGCATTCATGATACTTGTTGCATAAGCATCACACCTGGCTCACAAGGCCATGAAATATCTCATCACCACTTTCTATGAAACAACTTGCTCATATGACTCATAGAATCCTTACACGTTGTTACTTTTACTAAGCAATAACAACATTAAGGCTCATAATGCCAATCAACATTTATTATATAAATGTCGTAGCTCAAATCTAGCTATGTTCATTATCTCATCATACCTGCATGGTTATTAGGCATGATAACAGTCATACAAGATATTCATCACATCATGTGATACAATAGTAACACCATTATTCCTTTCCCAGGAATTAGGGTTTACTATCAGATAGGGCTTTTCATTCCCTTTACCCAAATTAGGGTTAGGGTTCCCCATTACTCATTATTTAGGGTTTCATGATTTATAATCTATCCAACCTTCATTCATTAATCCATACCTCTGGGGCATTCAAAGGTATCATATTTAATTATTCAAGAACATTACTTTCATCATATATCATTAATGATCATCAATTCAAGGTATGAGTTCATTCCTCATCCTCATCATGGTATGATTATATCATACACATCATTTGAAATTAAACCCATTCTCAAGGTACATTAATTAATACTCATCAAGTGTAACAACTCATTACATTACATTGTAATAGTTGCATAACACACTTCATATGTTTCTTACCCAATTATATTGGATTTGGAGTACATCAAGGTATAAAAACCCTAAAGTGTTGAATGTGATAACTATCATATCTTGATGTATCACTTTCTCATCATTTCATACTCTCTTGAGTTAACCAACTTATCTTGTATTAAGGTATTTCCCTCTTAATACATTCCATTACTAAACTCTCACCTTTAGCATATATTACATAGGCCACACATTAGAATTGTCCATCTATCTTTAATGATATGGACTTGTCGAATTCTAAAGACATTGTTTACAATTAGGTTATATATAATCAACCACATGAAATGTTTCACCTTTATAAGGTCATTTCTTTTATCTCATCATTAGGATTTCCTTGCATCCTTGTTTAAAATTAGAATTATGATCCATTGTCATATTTCCCAGGAGTAGAGCTTTATGTATAATGACTTACATTAGTGTCTCATATTCCTTCATCCTTCTTAGGGCCTCTCATCACAACATAACATCAGAACATTATGTGATGTTAGTTCTTAATTAGGGTTTCTCATAGAATCACCATCAACTAGGGTTTCACATGGATTCACCCTCAACTAGGGTTTCTCATGGATTCACCCTCAATTAGGGTTTCACAATGAATCACCCTCAATTAGGGTTTCTCATGGATTCACCCTCAATTAGGGTTTCACATGGAATCATCCTTAGTTAAGATTTCCACTATAGTCACCCACAATTTGGGTCTACAATCCATCTCCATTAGGATTTCATTCAATTATTCATAATTAGGGATTCACTATTCATCCCGATTAGGGTTTTACATCTCATTTCCCTAAATTTGACTTTCACACATCACTACCCTAGATTAGGGTTATATTCTCACCCTAGATTAGGGTTACATTTAGAATTTCCCTCAATTAGGGTTAGAATTCAATAACCCTGTCAATAAGGGTATATATTCATGATTAGGGTTTCATGATCTCTCTACTTAAGGATCATATCCTTAATCACCACATTAATTATATTCATGTTATGAATTCATGCTAACATCATTTCAACTTGATAAGGTCATATCATCCCTTCGATCAAGTACATACAACTATGAATGACATAGTGTACCAAGTCATTGATCCTATAGTTAATTAGAGTTCATCCCTTAATTGGCACTAATCACTTAGGTACTATTAGGGTTTCAACCTTTATACCTTCAATGATCATCATTACTAATCATCATTGGATCAATTAATCATTCATCATCTCTATTCTCCAGAGATTCAATCACCTTGGACCTCCATTACATAAGATATCCAATTGAATTGATCAATTGAGTCCTCAATTACAACAAGTGTCTAAGTGGATTAACCAATTGAGTCCTCAATCAACTTTGACTACTTGAGCCCCAAACGGTCTTGGTCCTTCAAGGTTCAAACGGTTTGAAACCGTTTGGTAAAGGTGGTGCTTGAGACCGTTTGCCTAAGCAAGTAGGTGAAGACCGTTTGCCCAAGTTTGACTTTTGAAACTGCATGGGCACAAACGGTTTGGGATTGTTTGGTCCAAACCTCCTCAAAACCGCATGGACCAAAGATGGTCTCAACTACAAAAATCAGTTTAGGGTTCTCAATATTGATTCCTTCAATCATTGAATTCATGGAACCAATCATCAATTGGACCTATCCTCATACTTTAATTGAGTTAAATAGGTAAACCTTCAACTTATTTGACCCTCAATTGACCCTCAATTAGTCCTCAATTAGGGTTTGAATCAATTGAATTAGGGTTTGGAATTGATGATCCTTCAACACTAATCAATGCAAGATTAGTTACTTTGAAACCATTGAACCATCATGTAAATTGAACATGACCTGACCCCAAACGGTCTTGAGGTCGTTTGGATGACCACCAAACGGTCTTGGGACCATTTTACCATCACATCATCAAAATCCAAGTCAACCAATTAAGGTTTGGATCATTGGATTGATCACCAAATCAGCAATTGATTACACTTTAACTTAGTATCATTGGATCATCGATTGCATAACCATACTCACCCCTAGACCTACAAACGGTATTGGGTGACCTCCAAACGGTCTTGAGACCGTTTTGATGAGATCCAAACGGTCTTGAGACCGTTTGTCTCATCCAACCCTTGGATTCTAGTGAAAAAATCATTAGGGTTTGAGCTATTGAGTTGATCATCAAATCAGCACTTAATTGCAAAGTGATTTGGTACCTTTAGACCTTCAATTGGTCAACTATACTTAACCCCAGATCTCCAAACGGTCTTGGGTGATCCCCAACGGTCTTGGTGATTCCCAAACAGTTTTGAAAACCGTTTGGATTAATCAACCCAAAATCTCAAATCAACTCATTGGAATTTCAGCACTAATTTCAATTAGGGTTTGCCCAATTGATTAACCTTCAACTCATGATTCCTTTGGAACTAATCCATAAAATTTGGTGAGTTATCAAACAACATCATTAGCAACAGGAATCTCAAATGGTAAACCCTCTGAAACGGTTTTGAAACCGTTTTCCCAAAAAGGCAAATTAATCAAGTTGAAAATCAGCACTTAATCCAATTAGGCTTTGCCTAATTGATTAGCCTTCAACTGATGATTCCTTTGGAATTAATCCATTAAATTTGGTGAGTTATTAACCAACATATGTAGGAACAGTAATATATAGTGTTAAACCCTTGGTAAACCCTCTCAAACGGTTTTGAAACCGTTTTCCCAAAAAGGCAAATTAATCAAGTTGAAAATCAGCACTTAATCCAATTAGGCTTTCCTAATTGATTAGCCTTCAAATCATGATTCCTTTGGAATTAATCCATAAAATTTGGTGAGTTATTAACCAACATCATTAGGAACAGGAATATCAAACGGTCAACCCTTGGTCAACCCTCTCAAACAGTTTTGAAACCATTTTCCCAAAAAGGCAATATAATCAAGTTGAAAATCAGCACTTAATCCAATTAGGCTTTGCCTAATTGATTAGCCTTCAACTCAGGATTCCTTTGGAATTAATCCATAAAATTTGGTGAGTTATTAACCAACATCATTAGTAACAGGAATATCAAATGGTCAACCCTCTCAAACGGTTTTGAAACCGTTTGCCTAAAAAGGCAAATTAATCAAGTTGAAAATCAGCACTTAATCCAATTAGGCTTTGCCAAATTGATTAGCCTTCAACTCATGATTCCTTTGGAATTAATTAATCAAATTAGGTGGGTTATTAACCAAGATAATTAGGAACAAGAATCTCAAACGGTCAACCCTTGGTCAACCCTCTCAAACGGTTTTGAAACCGTTTGCTCTCAAACAGTTTCAAACTGTTTGCTCTCAAACGGTTTGGTGAAACCACATGAGCAAACATGTTGAAACCAACTGGAACAATATTTCTTTGGGAAAAGTATCCATGATGATGTCATCATAATCTACCTTCATCCCTGAAGTTCTAACAACTTCTGATTTCATGAATTAATCAATTTCAACCAGCAATTAATCAAGATAATGAAGGAATCAATGAAATTGCAAGATTAATGGTTGAATAACAATGAAAAAGGGTTCAAGTTATAAAACTCGCCTCCAATTGAGCTCCAAAGCTCCATGTCCACGGAAACAATGGTGGATACACCTCCTTTCACCATTCCATGTCTCGTCCTAAAGGTTTGAGTGAAAAGGAATGGTTAGAATTGAAGAGGAGATCGAAATAGGAAGAAATCCATAATTTATTTTCGATTTCCACCATGGAATCAAGGTGAAATGGATCAAGAACCTTACCAACAGGTTGGGGGTCGTCCTCCTGATCCTCCCAATCTCCCTTGGTCGTTTCCCAAACACGGAGAAGAATTGGGGTCGAAAAAGCCTTCCATTTGGCTTGTAAAGGGTCTTTTTATAAGAAATCCAAGGAGAGAGAAAGTGCCTTATAAAATTCATTTAATCCCAAAAATGTGGCCGCCTCTTCCCCCTTATCTTCCTTAGGACGAGGCTATATTGTTTGCCTTTTATCACTCTCAATTATCCATGATTTAAAGAAAAGAAAATTAAGCACCTTAAATCATATTATATTAATATCCATATGTGAGTGGATATTTCTTTTTCTTATAAAATTGTGTGTGAGTTATCCACTCCCTTGGATATTTTCGTGGACCTTGTAAAGCTCAAGGACGTCACACATACATATGAATCCAACCATTATAATTTTGGTTGAAGGCCCTTTCATTAATACATTTATTTTTGCCCTAAATCAAATTAGGGTTTCAATTAGGATTAAATCTTGATTATTTTAATATCAAGATTCTCTCTCCTCCAACTTAATTCAAAGGAGGCGCCCCTCTCATTTTATTTGCTCTACATGATGACAAGAAACATTAGGGACCTTATTGAAGTACTAATTTATATATTGCACCCTAGGTTTTGGGTAAATTGCACATTACACCAAAACTAGGTTTTCATGCACATAAATTGCTTTATCATCTCTTTCTTGGTATTTAGGCTTCCATAAGCCACACCTCAGCATCATCTTCACTCTCATGATGCTTCAACACATGAGGAACATATTATCATGCACAATTTGCACTTAAACCCCTCAACTTGGGTATTTTGCACATTATTCCAAAACAAACAAAACATTAATTTCAACAATGTTCAAAAAGGACTATAATTGCAACATAAGTTCATCTTGAGGCGTAATTAATTTTCATAAGATGAGATTAAACATTTAATCACATTTCTTAATCAAAACACCTAGGGTTAAAGTATAACCCAGGTCAGGGTTGTTATAAATTATAAACCCCCTAACAAGGATTTCATCCTCGAAATCCAGATAAAGGAAGACAGATGTATTTTATTCATCATACTATCTAGTCTTCACATAACATCTCCTTATTATGGAGACACCATGAAACTTTGATCAGTACAAAGTGTTTCCATACATGATTCTCATAGAATCAACACACAAGGCACATGCTCCACTGTTCCTCATCATTGACTATAGAGTCAACTTTGTGTCAAACAACACTTTTCTTGTTCAGAGAAACATCATACATTCTACATTAATATCATGTTTATGCAGAGCATAAACCCCTAACATATGATGTTCATATTGTTTTATATATTCAGACTAATTTCACAGTTGACCACTCCAGGTAGCCAACCTAACCCATCTGATAACTCTCAGATACCAGAATCTTTCACCTTGGTATCTATCACATGTGTTGGAAACACATCATATATATCTCTTTCTTTCATCTTGGAACATTAATTGTTTCATATGTCCTCATCTTGGGACCAAAGTCCAAGATAACTTATACTTTTGTAAGTATTAATCACATGAACACCTTTATCTTATGCACATCAAGTGTCCTAAGACCCACTTGATTGCCATGTCCCAGAAAGGAAAGAAAACAAGGATTCATATTCCTCTTATTAATTCATGTATTTTCAACTATTCTTGAACCATTTACTCTTTATCTCATCCTAGGTTCCTTGCCTTTAGCATTGGAATTTGTAAGGATGATTTCATGTCATTATCCCTTTCTTTATTATTATCTAGCATGTTTATGATCATCTCATGATCTCATCACATTTCCCATTTCCTCAGTATGGGAAAGATCTTTATTATGCGGGCAGCATTATTGAACAGGGTTCATCTCCCTCATTCTTATTCTTATCTTATGAGGAGTACATTTTTAGTTCCTCATACAACATGC
Source organism: Alisma plantago-aquatica (assembly GCA_963693085.1). Classification (NCBI taxonomy): domain Eukaryota; kingdom Viridiplantae; phylum Streptophyta; class Magnoliopsida; order Alismatales; family Alismataceae; genus Alisma; species Alisma plantago-aquatica. Next base: position 974,491,658 of record OY856410.1, read on the forward strand.
TCATCTGAGATTATCTCAGACTTATATTTCTTATGCATGGGATATGACACATTTATTCATTCCAGATTTCTAATTTCATGATACTCGTTAGATTGTCTCAGAATGACTACTTGATCAGAGCAATAAAAAAGACAACAATCTAAGAGTTTCCATACTCACTTTATCATCAATAGTTGTATACCTAGCCAGGGTATATAAATATTGAGATTAAGTGGTATGCACTTTGTATACTATCATATTCTTCCTTTTCATATTATCACAAATATAAGACTTATCATCCCTGAATTTCATTCAGGCATCTCTTCTATACCTCATCACCTCTCAAGGAGGTAAGAACAACATGAAACATTTGTAATGTTTTACTATACAAAACATAAGTCCTCATAGGACTAATCAAGGAAAGTTCAATCATTTCCCTTCTCAGTTAATCTAGGAATTCAAAAATTAACATATTTGCATGACATTATCTTGTCTAACTTGTCATAATTCATGAATTATTCACTGCCTCAGGCTAACTCTGCCTTAAAGGTTGATTCAACATGCTATGGTTGAGCACAGACTCAATTTAAGTCCGGAAATTCATCATTTCCTTTTGCTTCAACCTGCTGATGCTAATTACAAATCATGTTGATATCTATAACATCATCATTGGGACTGGTAATCTAGGTTACACTGCCAAAACTTGATCCACTATATACATTACTGTTGCCCTAAGTTCTCCAATAGTAATACTTAAAGAAGGATTTTCTTGTTATAGTTGTATCAGCTAGGGGATTCTCAGGCAATTGTCTCTCTCTTGCCTGTTCCCATGTACCTCTTCTTAGTGCAACATTGCTGCTCTCAGCAACAATCTCCTCATGTGACCCAGTCATCTTTAAGTTCTTCTTCTCTTATACGAGCAGAAGACACTATCAGATACACTGGATGACACCAGAACAAACTCTACTACCTTAGTCCTATGTCTATGTAGACTCAACGAACCTAGAGCTCTGATACCACTAATTGAAACGACCGTCTCGCGAAAAAATGATTAACTAATGCGGAAGCAAATTATTTGCAGTGGATTACTGAAAATCACTGAAAATTAAAACTTTTTGCAAAGAGATCCTCACATAGGAAATCTTTTCCAACAAGAACCATTGCATAACATTTACATTCTGGTTCAAACGTACATAACCTGTACCATCTCTTTTCAGAGATTACATCATCAACTGACTTATAACATTATATATAGACAGTATACAAATCTCGAGTCATCAAGCCAAAACCTCAAATTGATTTATAAAACACTGATTAAAAACTCTGAGGACCTGAGAGTACAGAGACAAGACATAGGACTTTCTAACTACATAATTTGACAGGCAGTATCTCCACCTGAAATATTCTGTTGTCCATGTTGTCACTACTGCTGTCCATTCCTTGCAATGGAATTCTGCTTCTTTATCTGTGTCCACCTAAAATTTTGGATCCCACGGGGGTGAGACAATTGTAAATTGCCCTAGTGGGAGATATAACACTCCGCCAAATCATTGTTATAGCAGTTTATTAAAATAAACTAAGCAGAAGGATTTATATATATAATTAACAGCAGGTAAATCACTTGTATGAACAAAGTGCAGTAATCTCCTTTTTCAAGGATAACGTTGCATCTACTCATGGTAGACTCATAATTCATCCATATACTTGTAATGAATACAACAGATATGAACAACATCAATGAACTACAGATATATAACAGAAATGTAACATCATCCAATGAATTTCCGTATTCAATCCTTAAGCAAACATGCTATACGGCTGATTTCATTTTACAAACACACTTATGCCCTGAGGAGATGAGATATACCGCTCATGATCCAACCGACCACTGCGAAGTCGAAATCGGTACCATACAAGGTCAATGGAAGAGTCGGATTCCCATGACCTCCCACATCTCGATCAGCGCGAGATCACATGTAGGACATCTTGTGTCTCTGCTAAATATAGCTTTCCAGAGTATACTGGCAACTTCGCTATCATAGTTACAGTGGCATGCTGCACTCTCTTCGCGATCGTGAGATTTCGTGTTTATCCCCACCGATCCGACATTAACATTATTGGGAGATGTGTATGCCATCTAACCCAATCATCAGGAGATTCGTGATACATCCATCCCGATACATATAATGAAGTAATGAGAGATTAAAGTACATCTCACATCAATTCCTACATTAGGACGTAAAGATATTCACGTCCATAACCCCCACATACTCAAAAGTATGCTCTCCAGGAGTTCCCTTAGGAAAACCTATTTCACCATCATTTAACTACTGACAATGATGGATCTATGGTCAGGGCTCTACATGATATGATTTCACTTGAATAAATTAAGTACATTAGCATATTATTTTAGCATCAGTCATGTTCTCAAACATAACTTATTACAACAATGCTATAAAGAGACATGTACTACTTTCATCATATATTTATCAGTCTTTCAAAGAACTTGGGAACTCAGTCCCTCATTTCAAAACTGGGAATTCTCATCCCTTCACATTCTCATCACCATAATCATATGGTTCTAGGTATTCAAACCTTTAACTCATCATTGAGTAGTATTAAACCTTTTTTAGGTAACTATCACCTTCAGGTCATCTGACCAAGGATTTCATGATACTTGTTGCATAAGCATGACACCTGACTCACAAGGCCATGAAATATCTCGTCACCTCTTTCTAGGAAACAACTTTCACATATGACTCATAGAATCCTTACATGTTAATTGTTACTTTTACTAAGCAATAACAACATTAAGGCTCATAATGCCAATCAACATTTATTATATAAATGTCGTAGCTCAAATCTAGCTATGTTCATTATCTCATCATACCTGCATTGTTATTAGGCATGATAACTGTCATACAAGATATTCATCACATCATGTGATACAATAGTAACACCATTATTCCTTTCCCAGGAATTAGGGTTTACTAAAAGATAGGGCTTTTCATTCCCTTTACCCAAATTAGGGTTAGGGTTCCCCATAACTCATTATTTAGGGTTTCATGATTTATAATCTATCCAACCCTTAATTCATTATTCCATACCTCTGGGGAATTCAAAGGTATCATATTTAATTATTCAAGAACATTACTTTCATCATATAGCATTAATGATCATCAATTCAAGGTGTGAGTTCATTCCTCATCCTCATCATGGTATGATTATATCATACTTATCATTTGGGCTTAAACCCATTCTCAAGGTACATTAATTAATACTCATCAAGTGTAACAACTCATTACACTACATTGTAATAGTTGCATAACACACTTCATATGTTTCTTACCCAATTATATTGGATTTGGAGTACATCAAGGTATATAAACCCTAAAGTGTTGAATGTGATAACTATCATATCTTGATGTATCACTTTCTCATCATTTCATACTCTCTTGAGTTAACCAACTTATCTTGTATTAAGGTATTTCCCTCTGAATACATTCCATTACTAAACTCTCACCTTTAGCATATAATACATAGGCCACACATTAGAATTGTCCATCTATCTTTAATGATATGGAATTGTCTAATGCTAAAGACATTGTTTACAATTAGGTTATATATAATCAACCACATGAAATGCTTCACCTTTATAAGGTCATTTCTTTTATCTCATCATTAAAATTTCCTTGCATCCTTATTTAAAATTAAAATTATGATCCATTGTCATATTGCCCAGGATTAGATCTTTATGTATAATGACTTACATTAGAGTCTCATATTCCTTCACCCTTCTTAGGGCCTCTCATCACAACATAACATCAAAACATTATGTGATGTTTTTTCTTAATCAGGGTTTCTCATAGAATCACCATCAACTAGGGTTTCGCATGGATTCACCCTCAAATAGGGTTTCTCATGGATTCACCCTCAATTAGGGTTTCACATGGAATCACCCTCAATTAGGGTTTCTCATGTATTCACCCTCAATTAGGGTTTCACATGGAATCATCCTTAGTTAAGATTTCCACTATAGTCACCCACAATTTGGGTCTACAATCCATCTCCATTAGGATTTCATTCAATTATTCATAATTAGGGATTCACTATTCATCCCAATTAGGGTTTTACATCTCATTTCCCTAAATTTGAGTTTCACACATCACTACCCTAGATTAGGGTTATATTCTCACCCTGGATTAGGGTTACATTTAGAATTGCCCTCAATTAGGGTTAGAATTCAATAACCCTGTCAATAAGGGTATATATTCATGATTAGGGTTTCATGATCTCTCTACTTAAGGATCATACCCTTAATCACCACATGAATTATATTCATGTTATGAATTCATGCTAACATCATCTCAACTTGATAAGGTCACATCATCCCTTCAATCAAGTACATACAACTATGAATGACATAGTTTACCTAGTCATTGATCCTATAGGTAATTAGGGTTCATCCCTTAATTGGCACTAATCACTTAGGTACTATTAGTGTTTCAACCTTTGTACCTTCAATGATCATCATTACTAATCATCATTGGATCAATTAATCATTCATCATCTCTATTCTCCAGAGATTCAATCACCTTGGACCTCCATTACATAAGATATCCAATTGAATTGATCAATTGAGTCCTCAATTACAACAAGTGTCTAAGTGGATTAACCAATTGAGTCCTCAATCAACTTTGACTACTTGAGCCCCAAACGGTCTTGGTCCTTCAAGGTTCAAACGGTTTGAAACCGTTTGGTAAAGGTGGTGCTTGAGGCCGTTTGCCTAAGCAAGTAGGTGAAGACCGTTTTCCCAAGTTTGACTTTTGAAACCGCATGGGCACAAACGGTTTGGGATTGTTTGGTCCCAAATGTTCTTGAGACCGTTTGGTCCAAACCTCCTCAAAACCGCATGGACCAAAGATGGTCTCAACTACACCAATCGGTTTAGGGTTCTCAATATTGATTCCTTCAATCATTGAATTCATGGAACCAATCATCAATTGGACCTATCCTCATACTTTAATTGAGTTAAATAGGTCAGCCTTCAACTGATTTGACACTCAATTTACCCTCAATTAGTCCTCAATTAGGGTTTGAATCAATTGAATTAGGGTTTGGAATCGATGATACTTCAACACTAATCAATGCAAGATTAGTTACTTTGAAACCATTGAACCATCATCCAAATTGAACATTACTTAACCCCAAACGGTCTTGAGGTCGTTTGGATGACCACCAAACGGTCTTGGGACCATTTGCCCATCACATCATCAAAATCCAAGTCAACCAATTAAGGTTTTGATCATTGGATTGATCACCAAATCAGCAATTGATTACACTTTAACTTAGTATCATTGGATCATCAATTGCTTAACCATACTCACCCCTAGACCTCCAAATGGTCTTGGGTGACCTCCAAACGATCTTAAGACCATTTGGATGAGATCCAAACAGTCTTGAGACCGTTTGTCTCATCCAACTGTGACGTCCCCGAATTTTGATTTCTCCAAACCCTATTGGGAATGAGATGTCAGAATCCGAAGACATCATCCAATCATATCATAGAGCGATGCGGAAGCATAATACGCATACATGAATGTACAACAATAGACATACACCATAACATTTGTAACATTCAACATGAACATTATTACAACATGAATTACAGTTGTATATTGAAAGAGAAATTTTACAAGTCTATGAACATGTATGCTAACAGGATCTTATACTATAGGTACAACCTATACAACTTGCTCACATCTTATTCCTTTATCCCATTCTAGCTTTGGACCTAGAAAATATGAGAAACAAAAACATCAACAAAAGTTGGTACGTGGAATTAAAAGCTATACTATGTTGGCATATAAAATACTCGAAATTGAAGGAAGAGAAAGGAACCGTTATTTAAAGGCGGAAAATTAGGTAATCCCAAGTTATTAGCCACATTTAGAATGAATATGCATTACTATGGTGGACTTAGAAAAAACATAAATATTGGGCCCTATCCCTACGTACCTTGCAAGGTTGCGGTGGTGCTCTTCCCCTTCTAGAAATCTCACGAGAAAACCTCCTCTCTGCTTCCACACTCCTGGGCTTCTACTGGTGTATCGGTGGAGAATGAGTGTGGAGTAAGTGTTTGCATTCCTTATCTAAGACACCTCATCGCCTAAAACTTGGACTCGTCCAGTAGATATCAACCATATGAAACCAACAATGTGCATGGAATCAACTAACATCCCTCAAGAATCGGAGGAGAAGTGGGGAACAATCTGTAACTACTGTCCACAAAATATAGGGGTAGAAGACAAAGTCTTCATCATTGGATCTAATGTGGACAGCCCAGATTAGGCCACACCTCAGCACTGTAGAGGCATTACAACTAAGCCAGCGTACCCATAGTCATAGAGGCCGCATGACATATTAATTTCATGCCTATCATTATCTCCTAGCAACCATAGTCTTGAATGCATAGATTATATAAACCTCAATAACTTATCATAAAAGCAAAATTTCTTCATCTAAATTTAATAATTGGTTTATCATCACTTACTCCACCCTCTAGCAAAGATTGACACCAAACTCCAATGTTTAACAGCATGTTTTGGTCCTTCCAAAAAGGCTCATGTATAGGTGTATCACCTCCAATGCATATCGAATTACTCCTATTACTACAAAGTCACACTTCAAGCTCCATTCTTTTTTTTTGGGAGTCATAGAAGCCATTGATTGAAAGCCTAACTTGTAAGTACCCACATGTACATTATTAAGTCATAATGATCATCACTATAAGTGTTGTCCATCACAGTCAAATGCACTATCTTGTAATAGACATTCAACCTTATTCCTCGTATACAAGTAAATTAATATTTTTGATGGGATAAATAATTCAAATCATATTAATGAACTTCAAATACCATATCTACTATTGAAACCCTAAAATTATGGGTTGTCACATTCACCCACGTAATAAGGAATTTTGTCCTCGAAATTCAAAAGTTTCATACTTTAGGTGATTTGAAGGAGTCTCTGCATTCTCTAGGTCACCAATTTTTTTTCCAGGTGGCAGGACTGCCATAGCACTGCATGATCTCTAAGTTGTCATCTTAGGATTTAGAGCATTTAGGGTGTACCCACCCCACCTTATATAGATGGAATCATCATTTTCTATATTACTCATAGAATGACACATTCTTTTGTGTTAAGATTTGCATTCCCTAGTTTCCTAAGAAATAGGGATTTATTCATAGATATAAATTTGAGAAGGTACTATTCAAGTTTCATCCTTTACCCTAGCAGCTCAAACTAGGTGATGTCAAGACTTCATGATATTATTTACTAGAATTATCAATTAATATGTTATATGATAAACATCATACCAGGGTTGCATTACTTGAGAAGGGATTACATCACATGCTTTAATATAGGGCTTCACCCTCTTATCTGTGAGCTGCTACCACATTAGAAGCTTAGATTTAGAAGGGTTGAGGTTAGAGACTACATTTTGTGATGATGCAATATGTTCCATAGATATTTTTATTTCAATCTCATGATTTCAAACTTATATTTTTTTTATCATGAGAGGGGAAAGAAGATACACTAACCAATCTAATCATGATTTCAAACTTTCCTATTTGATCTATGATATGATGGGAAAGAGAGTATATTAAATCAATCTTATCATATTTTCAAACTTGGATATCACATGTATGATATAGGAAGAGAATATAGAATAGCTCAAGATTCTATGAGTGACTCCTCATATATAAATCATCTATATAGCTCAAGTGAGGTTTCTAGCATCATATATTAAGAAAGAGGAGTGAAGGGAACAACATTTATGCGTATCTTATGCACAAGGCATTTTACTCTCAGAACCATAATTTCATATATCACCTCACTTGTAGCTATTGATGGGTTTCACATCATACGTCACTCAATCTAGGACCTAACTCAGTCAAAGGATTGACTTTATCATCATAAGTTTCTACCCATCATTTTTTTCCAACTCTCACATATAGGATTGAATAATGCGAAAGGACTCAACTCATCTACCTAGGAGTAAACTAGCTTAGGACATATTATTTCACATATATCTCAGGGTAGGTCCTACGACCCTCTCCTTGTGGGTCTCACTCTCTCTGGAGTTCACCACATATCTTGTCCTAACACTAGAGGTCCTCCTTTGTAAAAGAGCTTGAGGCTCATGCATATTCAACTTTATCATAGATTAGCTTATCTTTAATAAGAAAACAATATGTACTTTCATCACCTCGACTTGTCTTAGATTATCCAAAATTAGACTCATGTCTCATATACAACTTAAACCAATATGACACAACATATATCATCAGTATCAAACTTATATTAATCATCCATGCTTATATCAACTATCATTCTAACTTCTATTCTATGTATCACATATCTTTATAAGGCTCTAGACATCTAATCTAGACTACTCTCTCTCTCTTCTAGACTGATGTCACTCCCTTTCACTTAGGTTGCATAAACACTAACTACTATCCAGTGTGAGGGACACATTTTCATATTTACATATATATAATAAAATATTATATAGTTTTTCTCTGAGAAAGAAGACGTCAGAGAAAACTGTCGAGGCTCGATCCGATTGGAAAACAAAGCCAAATCAGCAAAATTGAGTGTCCCACACACAGTAGATAGTTTAGTGTCATGTAACCTAGTGAAATGGTGAGAACAAAATGTAGACTAGTGTAGCTACCCAATACATATGAGCTCTATATGGAAAGGGTTTCAAACACTTGTCTAAACCTAGTTCTCGAACATCTAGGTTCTAACCTAGAGGCTAAGTCAAACCTAGTTCCTGTAAAACAACTTGCTATGTTTCTAGGGTTTAAAGTGAAAGGTTAAATTTAGTTTTATGTTTCATAATGAGCAATTGTTAGGTGTAGCTATTGTTCATGCTCTGATACCAACTGTGACATCCCCAAATTTTGATTTCTCCAAACCCTATTGGGAATGAGATGTTAGAATCCGAAGACATCATCCAATCATATCAGAGAGTGATGTGGAAGCATAATACACATACATGAACGTACAACAATAGACATACACCATAACATTCACAACATTCAACATGAACATTATTACAACATGAATTACAGTTGTATATTGAAAGAGAAATTTTACAAGTCTGTGAACATGTATGCTAGTAGGATCTTAGACAATAGGTACAGCCTATACAACTTGCTCACATCTTATTCCTTTATCCCATTCTAGCTTTGGACCTAGAAAATACGAGAAACAAAAACATCAACAAAATTTGGTACGTGGAATTAAAAGCTATACTATGCTGGCATATAAAATACTCAAAATTGAAGGAAGAGAAAGGAAACGTTATTTAAAGGCGGAAAATCTGGTAATCCCAAGTTATTAGCCACATTTAGAATGAATATGCATTACTATGGTGGACTTAGCACAAACATAAATATGGGGCCCTATCCCTGCGTACCTTGAAAGGTTGTGGTGGTGCTCTTCCCCTTCTAGAAATCTCACGAGAAGTCCTCCTCTCTGCTTCCACACTCCTGGGCTTCTACTGGTGTATCGGTGGAGAATGAGTGTGGATTAAGTGTTTGCATTCCTTATCTAAGACACCTCATCGCCTAAAACTTGGACTCGTCCAGTAGATATCAACCATACGAAACCAACAATGCGCATGGAATCAACTAACATCCCTCAAGAATCAGAGGGAAGTGGGGAACAATCTGTAACTACTGTCCAAAAAATACGGGGGCTAGAAGACAAAGTCTTCATCATTGGATCTAATGTGGACAGCCCAGATTAGGCCACACCTCATCACTATAGAGGCGTTACAACTAAGCCAGCGTACCCATAGTCATAGAGGCCGCATGACATATTAATGTCATGCCTGTCATTATCTCCTAGCAACCATAGTCTTGAATGCATAGATTATCTAAACCTAAATAACTTATCATAAAAGCAAAATTTCTTCATATAAATTTAATAATTGGTTTATCATCACTTAGTCCACCCTCTAGCAAAGATTGACACCAAACTCCAATGTTTAACCACATGTTTTGGTCCTTCCGAAAAGGCTCATGTATAGGTGTATCACCTCCAATGCATATCGAATTACTCCTATTACTACAAAGTCACACTTCAAGATCCATTCTTTTTTTTTGAGTCGTAGAAGCCATTGATTGAAAGCCTAACTTGTAAGTACCCACATGTACATTATTAAGTCATATTGATCATCACTATAAGTGTTGTCCATCATAGTCAAATGCACTATCTTGTATTAGACATTCAACCTTATTCCTCGTATACAAGTAAATTAATTTTTTTGATGGGATAAATCATTCAAATCATATTAATGAACTTCAAATACCATATCTACTATTGAAACCCTAAAATTATGGGTTGTCACATCCAACCCTTGGATTCTAGTGAAAAAAATCATTAGGGTTTGAGCTATTGAGTTGATCATCAAATCAGCACTTAATTGCAAAGTGATTTGGTACCTTTAGACCTTCAATTGGTCAACTATACTTAACCCCAGACCTCCAAATGGTCTTGCGTGATCCCCAAACGGTCTTGAAACCGTTTGGGTGATTCCCAAACGGTTTTGAAACCGTTTGGACTAATCAACCCAAGATCTCAAATCAACTCATTGGAATTTCATCACTAATTTCAATTAGCGTTTGCCCAATTGATTAGCATTCAACTCATGATTCCTTTGGAAATAATCCATAAAATTTGGTGAGTTATTAACCAACATCATTGGGAACAGGAATATCAAACAGTAAACCCTTGGTAAACCATGTCAAATGGTTTTGAAACCGTTTGCCCAAAAAGGCAAATGAATCAAGTTGAAAATCAGCACTTAATCCAAGTAGGCTTTGCCTAATTGATTAGCATTCAACTCATGATTCCTTTGGAATTAATCCATAAAATTTGGTGAGTTATTAAACAACATCATTAGGAACAGGAATATCAAACGTTCAACCCTTGGTCAACCCTCTCAAACGGTTTTGAAACCGTTTTCCCAAAAAGGCAAATTAATCAAGTTGATAATCAGCACTTAATCCAATTAGGCTTTGCCTAATTGATTAGCCTTCAACTCATGATTCCTTTGGAATTAATCCATAAACTTTGGTGAGTTATTAACCAACATCATTAGGAACAATAATCTCTAACGGTCAACCCTTGTTCAACCCTCTCAAACGGTTTTGAAACCGTTTTCCCAAAAAGGAAAATTAATCAAGTTGAAAATCAGCACTTAATCCAATTACGCTTTGCCTAATTGATTAGCATTCAACTCAGGATTCATTTGGAATTAATCCATAAATTTTGGTGAGTTATTAACCAACATCATTGGGAACAGGAATCCCAAACGGTCAACCCTTGGTCAACCCTCTCAAATGGATTTGAAACCGTTTGCCCAAAAAGGCAAATTAATCAAGTTGAAAATCAGCACTTAATCCAATTAGGCTTTGCCTAATTGATTAGCCTTCAACTCATGATTCCTTTGAAATTAATTAACCAAATTTGGTGGGTTATTAACCAACATAATTAGGAACAGGAATCACAAACGGTCAACCCTTGGTCAACCCTCTCAAACAGTTTTGAAACCGTTTTCTCTCAAACGGTTTCAAACCGTTTGCTCTCAAACGGTTTGGTGAAACCGCATGAGCAAACATGTTGAAACCGATTGGAATAAGATTTCTTTGGGAAAAGTATCCATGATGATGTCATCATCATCTACCTTCGTCCCTTAAGTTCTAACAACTTCTGATTTCATGAATTAATCAATTTCAACCAGAAATTAATCAAGATAATGAAGGAATCAATGAAATTGCAAGATTAATGGTTGAATAATAATGAAAAAGGGTTCAAGTTATAAAACCCACCTCCAATTGAGATCCAAAGCTCCATGTTCATGGAAAAAATGGTGGATACAACTCCTTTCACCATTCCATGGCTCGTCCTCAAGGTTTGAGTGAAAAGGAATGGTTAGAATTGAAGAGGAGATCGAAATAGGAAGAAATCCATAATTTATTTTTGATTTCCAGCATGGAATCAAGGTGAAATGGATCAAGAACCTTACCAACAGGTTGGGGGTCGTCCTCCTGATCCTCCCAAGCTCCCTTGGTCGTTTCCCAAGCAAGGAGATGAAGTGGGGTCGAAAAAGCCTTCCATTTGGCTTGTAAAGGGTCTTTTTATAAGAAATCCAAGGAGAGAGAAAGTGCCTTATAAAATTCATTTAATCCCAAAAATGTGGCCGCCTCTTCTCCCCTTATATTCCTTAGGGAGGAGGATATCTTGTTTGCCTTTTATCCCTCTCAATTATCCATGATTTAAAGAAAAGCAAATCAAGCACCTTAAATCATGTTATATTAATATCCATATGTGAGTGGATATTTCTTTTTCTTATAAAATTATGTGTGAGTTATCCACTCCCTTGGATATTTTGTGGTACTTTCAAAGCTCAAGGACGTCACACATACATATGAATCCAACCATTATAATTTTGGTTGAAGGCCCTTTCATTAATACATTTATTTTTGCCCTAAATCAAATTAGGGTTTTAATTAGGATTAAATCTTGATTATTTTAATATCAAGATTCTCTCTCCTCCAACTTAATTCAAATGAGGCGCCCCTCTCATTTTCTTTGCTCTACATGATGAAAAGAAACATTGGGGACCTTATTGAAGTGCTAATTTATATATTGCACCCTAGGTTTTGGGTAAATTGTACATTACACCAAAACTAGGGTTTCATGCACATAAATTGCTTTATCAACTCTTTCTTGGTATTCAGGCTTCCATAAGCCACACCTCAGCATCATCTTCACTGTCATGATGCTTCAACACATGAGGAACATATTATCATTCACAATTTGCACTTAAACCCCTCAACTTGGGTATTTTGCACATTAGTCCAAAACAAACAAAACATTGATTTCAACAATGTTCAAAAAGGACTAGAATTGCAACATAAGTTCCTCTTGAGGCCTAATTACTTTTCATAAGATGATATTAAGCATTTTATCACATTTCTTAATCAAAACACCTAGGGTTAAAGTATAACCCAGGTCAGGGTTGTTACACTTTCATTCTCTCATGGCCACGAGCACCCCAATTCCCTCTCCATTCATGTGATATTTGTGCAGCACTGCCACACAACCTGAATTGGGCGTCCCTTCTTCTCGCCTCCTCTCCTCATATGTTGAGATCCATTCAACTTGTGAAGTCATGATGAGTTTGGGCGGCATCTTTGCAACCTTCCTCGACATTTCTTTTTCACAAAGCTTCCCCACTCTAGTGAGATCCTCTGCCTGCCTTTGTGGCTCACGTGAGGCCTGTGAGACAAAGGGGAAAGGTCCCGGACCGGCGGTCCAGAGGACATTAGACCCAGTTTAGTTGAATCAGCAAAACCAGCCTTCAAATTGGCCAAAATCATAGGATATAACTGCAAACCGAGGATTAAATTGGATCCTTAGATAAGTGAACCACAACACCTGTATCATGCCATCTCAGCCATCTTATTGTTAATTCAACAACTGACCTTTTTCTATTTTAAGGTATTTTACCTCCTCTCTGCTCAAAAATCAAATAAATGTACAAATCTTGCAAAAATCGTATCTCTTGATTCATAACTCTAAATATTATGAATAAACAATCAATTTTGACCAAAAAACTCCATTGAATCATTTAAAAATGGTTGTAAAGCCTAATTCATATGGATTTCAATGGTATACCTAAATCTTGATCTCTTATTATTATTTATCAAATGACTCAATAATCAAGTTTGATCTCTAAAAACCCTAACGTTTGACTTTGATGATTACCTTGAGATACAAAAATGCAAACTTGAATCATTAGTGATCTATATCTATTTACTTGATTCAATCTTGAATTTAATCTCTATGAATAATGAGTAATCTTGATATTGATCTTAATCTTACTAGACCCTTGATATACTTTTGACCCATCATTCTATTTTTTATTTCCATTGATGCTAATTCATCATGATGATGATAATGATCACAAAATTAGGGTTAGCACATATGATCCTAGAAAACCTAGGTAGGTCATTCACACTCAAAAATATACTTGACACTTGAAATAATGTTGGACATCTTGAAATATTATTGATCATAAGTGGATGACCTAACCCTAAGGTTGACATAGGACAAGTGTAACACTAATCTCAAATATTGAAACATGATTTTCAAATATCATGATCTTGACCCTTGATCCAAATATGTTGATTTAGGATCTGATTTGAAGGGTTGACCTATTACTTATTGAGATTGTACTCTAAAATCTTTAGTGAAAGGTACTCTATTATATTTCCTCCTTGGTTGTATTGAAGATACCTTTTATGTATCTCTTGATTGTATACTTGGCTTTATACTTGGTTGAGCCACTATTCCCTATTGATTAGTCTTCCATTTTTCTTATATTATATTGATAGACAAATTTGAAATCATAAATGATATTTCCCATTATGAATGAATGTATATTGATGAAGATAATGTTGATAATGTTGATATTGAGTGCAAGTGACCTTCTCATTTGGGGGTTGGAACTTGTACATCAACCTCCTACCTCATATGGAGAGAAGGATCCTAGTGACCTCCCCGGGGGCGATGGGGCCACACAAAATATATAATCATGCTTCTTGAATCAGCATAATGGGAACTCATAATGAAAATTGAATTGTTTGAAATAAACATCTTATCGAATAAATATTGGTTTGGGAAAATTGCTTGTTATACTTTTTGAATATAAATCCTGCCAAGTATACTATTTTGATATAAACTATTTTACTTGTTCTTGATAGAGTACCGTGCAATCGCATGATTGTGTCATGATTTTCATGATTTTAGGAAAAACAAATTGAACATTGACTAGATCACTTCCGCACTCGATATACTTTGATTCCAAGTATAAATTTGCAATATCTCCTATTTTGGGTTAGTTTTTTTCTTTAAATCTCCTATTTATGAGTTATTATTTCTTATTGTGTGTGACAGTGTGTCATATTCTTTTGAACCACTCAGAGATGGGAACTTCATTCCTTTTACCACTGTCTAGACAGTGGGATTGGGATTGGGTTAAGAACGGTTCTATGACACTATCTCTAGATCTTGTGCACGTTCTTCTTTGGATGTATTCTACCTAAGCCTTGCATATTTATGGGAGTAAATGGTTTTATTTCCCTTGAAACAATGGTTTCTCCTTAAGTGATATGAAACAATTTCTAACTTAGAACTATGATCAATGGTTTGACTCTCCATGCCAAACATTGGTTTATACTTAGTTGCTGATTTGATTGTTTGACTTATGCTTGAGGATCAATGGTAATGCTTAATTCAAGATTCGGTGGTCATGTTGATACCTAAGTTGTTACTCTCATTAAGTATATGGATCGATGGTTTCACTTAGTCATTTTATGGCATTTTATCACTTAGTCAGGCTATCTATTTTAGCATTGAGTATATAAACATGTATTTTATTGATGATACTCCTAACATTGTTCTTCTCACCTCTTTTACTAGATGAATTGATAGACATGGTGATAGTCAATTCCCTTTTTTCAGTAGAATTTTGTATAAGCAAACATTCACCAATTGTTGCATTATGGTCATAGTCAATTCCCTTGCTTCAGTGACATTTTGTATAAGAACACAACCACCTACTATTCTATTTACTAATGTCATCACCCCATCACTCAACACATTGTTAAATATGTAGACATGGTTCCACTTTAGTACATTGTGGTGAGTATATTTCTCAAGAAATCATTGAATTTGCCCCATTCTTTTTACCAAGGAATCCCCATATTGTTCCTTGAATCTTGTGATTTCATTGAGTATCTCTTTGTTTTGCTTGATCGGAAGAACTTCTTCAAGAATGCAAGGAGGAGTGCAACTCATATGGTGTGTAACATATTGAAATTTGGTAAAAAAAAACTAGTTATTGAGCTATGATACATAATCATTTGGAAAATTGAAATTCTCTTTACAAAATGTGCATATATGTACACTTCATCACATGATCCTAAAATTGAGAACCTAAATACAATCATGTCCATTTGGATCAAATTATCCCATTTGGTACCCATATTTGAGAAATTCAGCTCCATTAGAATTTCTTGGCCTTGAAATCTCATAAAAAGATATTATTAAGATTTAAATATTAATTCTTGGATCAACTATGGGATTAACTATGTTGGACCACCTTAGAATCATCAAAAAGAGAGTTGGCATTTTTAGGGATCGGAGTAATTATAATTAGACTGGTATTTAAAACTTCAAGTGAAATGGATGTGGGAATTAGGATGTATGAATTTGTGAAGTAAATGGGAATTTATAGAAAACTTTCTATTAAATTGCAAAACAATAATGGTCAAAGTGGGCTTTGACTCGCCCTGGACCCGTGTGTACCTCCACTTCCTCCCCAGTGTGGTCTTTTCTTAGGCAGAACTATGGCAAGGAAATTCCCTCCCTATCCTGCATCAACTTCCACCATTTCTTTGACCTTTCTTTCCCTAGCTCAACAACCACTCAATTGAATGTGAGGATAACCATAGTGAGTACGGACATTTAGACTGACAACATGCCCTAAAATGGTCAACTAGGCCTTTAGCGGGGTTTCTGTTGCCGTAGTTCCACTTGGAAAGACTCGAGCCACCACCACAGATAAAGGAACCAACACCCTTGATTGGAATCTCCTATATAAGGCCCTGCCTACTCCATTGACCAACTCATCACCTTCATGGGATCCTCTACAAAACTCTCCTACAACTAGACTTCCTCATGACCTCACATCTACCTCCAAGGATTCATTGACCTTCAGAGGATAGATTCATGTAAGTTCCTATTTGTGAATTGTCCCAGGCCAGAATCACCTAATCTCGATCCCTCGATTGTATCCCTTCCTCTGCCAGTCTCCAATCCAGAAGATCCAAGGTCATGCATCAACCTTGCTGTTGTTGCCACATTCAATGACATTGTGGACTCGAAGGATCTCATACCTCTACACCTCATCTCTGGAGGCCTGGGATGGGCCTCATTGGCCACCATCATCACCCCTTCTTTAACCATGCTTCCCTTTCCCTTTCAAGGCTTGTTGTATCACTAGTCAGGGTTGGACTTCCACCACTGCCACTCCATTATAGTACTACCCTATCACTACCTCAAGGAAGTTGTACAGAGGCAAGGGGAATTAACTAGAAGACATCACAAAACCATCAACCTAAGAATCACATGAACGCGAACCGTTCCCAC
Source organism: Alisma plantago-aquatica (assembly GCA_963693085.1). Taxonomy (NCBI): domain Eukaryota; kingdom Viridiplantae; phylum Streptophyta; class Magnoliopsida; order Alismatales; family Alismataceae; genus Alisma; species Alisma plantago-aquatica. Next base: position 974,508,935 of record OY856410.1, read on the forward strand.
AATATCTAAAACCTGATATCTATAATAAGTCAAAATAAATCAGACATCAAAGTTGGAAATTAGAGAGCCTAGGAAAATTAAGCAATGAGTTGGGAAGACTAGTTCCAATTGAGGCCTAGAAACACCAAAATCTCATTTAAAACACATGTATACATATGAAGTGGTATATTTCTAGATCAAGGACATTTCTAATTAATCCATGCATTAAGATATAGTTGGTTGTAATGAAAAGTCTAACTCACGATTAATATAATGGTATTACAAATTTATAAAAGAGAAATGAATAAGAAAAAATTCATGAACTGAATTTGATGATTCAAATAATCTATACCATAATGAGTATTTACTTTTTCACAATATGTATCATTAAGATTTCTATACACATATGGCATAAATTAGTACATCATATAACATTAATACAAAGGGATATTATGTAATATATGAATTTATAGATTATACATATTATGAACATGAGTAATGATTACTATATCATATGTGCACAAAGGTATGGCTATATTAATACGAAGCAACCTAATGATTTGAAGATGATACACTCTAACAATGGCAAGATGATTATTAAATAATCTATTCACTAAGAGGTTAAATGCTAATTTTACATGATTAGAATCTAGGAAGTGATTTTCAATCTCAAAAGCATCAAGTAACTCGAGTAAATTCACTTTTATTAGATTCATGTGATTGATATCTTTGATCACTATGGACACCTTGAATGAAACCTCTCAGTTGAAATAGGTACAAAATTCTTAATTCTTTTATTGAACTATTTTCCTCCCTCTTGAATTTCATATATCAATTTTGCAAAGTGGTGAATTTTTTTTGTTATTAGCCTTCTTCTCTTGGTGAATTTCATCATGACTAAACCAAATGTTGAATACTATTGAATAATTTAAATATTGATTGATTTTGATATTGGCACACAAATTCGAAATATTGGCTAAGAGCTTTGTCTCATTAAATTTGGTGTGTCATATCTCCAAATCTTGCACAATGGATAATGGATAATTAGAGGTTCCCCAATACTAGTTACCCCCACATTAGAAAGTGTTGTTCTCTCATAGAGTGGAGAATGCTAGGAACCTAGCCTAGCTAGTGGAAAACACAAAATATTAGATTTTGTTAATGGATAAATCTTGTCATTTTGAATAATTTGATATACAGTTATTAGTTTTGAGAAAAGTCATTTCATTTGACAATCCTGATATTAGTTTTGAGAATCTCTTTATTGTTTTCTAGTTACCACTTTAAATTATCAAACCTATTTTAAACTAGCATGGTATTAGACTATTTTTTTGTTATTCCCATAGTCCACCAAGATATCTTATCTAGATTTGATCTCATAACTCTTTATTTATAAAATATCTCAATAATTTGATTTGATACTAGCCTAACTGACCTAAATTTTCCCTTCATGGGGTCCATGCATGGTTTCATTCCCTCTAGGAACTCATGGATAGGTGATACAAAGAAGAACTAGAAGAGACGTGCAGGAGTTTTCCTCAGTTGAAGACTATATAGAAATCAATTGTTATTCTAAAATTTGTAATCTTGTGTAAAGCTTCAGCGACTCTGATGTAAAAGCATGATTTTAATCAAGATTGTCTATACTTCTAATATTATTTTGTAAATATTCAACCATAAAGATTGATTCTTCACAACACGGTATCAAAGCCTATGAACAATCAACACTCATGCAGATCTCATGAAAATTAGGGTTAAATAACTAGTACACCTATAACTTAGACAATAGTATACAACCAACCCTAGTTTTTCTAGCCTTAGCTACCTAAGATAGAAATAGAAACTTAGATGAAATATGAATTATCTAATACATTAAATATTAACATGTTCATGTAAGTGGAATAATTGAGGAGTCCAAGGAAGGATATTTAGTGAAGGTTCTAGAAAAATTACTCCTGATCCATTTTGGTGGTGGCGGGGTTTCCTCACTTTGCATACCAACCTGGCCAAGGTTATTTTTACTATGTGGAAAAATCATAAATCCTAGACATTATTGTCAAACCCAAATTAGGATATCAAAAGAAAGAATATATAGGACATGTGATTACAACTATTAAACAATCTACTAGTTGAAAGGTGAATAGTGGGATTAGATGCCCTAATTTGAGTTTGTGAATCCCATTTTGTAGAAAACAATATCCTTGACTCATATACCATAAATAAAGTTATTATAGTAACCCTTTAGACTCCCTATAAATATTCTCTAATGTTTGAGTAAAATAGTTAGTATGGTGAATGTTGGCAAGGGTGATTGTGAGTTACTCATCGCATTAATTTTGCCCACTTCCATTGTTGCATGGAAATATTTTCCATTGATAAATTATTTTATTTATAATACTATATGTACAAAGAAAAATGATTTTGTGGAATTATATCAAGGATTTCTTGGGCTAAGTCACAATCAAGAAAGTATGAGAAAACCATAGAGGAGAAAACCTGGAGTTGGTGATGGACTTTCTAGAAAACCTATTTTCTTGATATGACTATTTATCTTTCCTCTAAGAGAGAGTTTTTTGAGACTGACAACCACCTCTCCCACTTGTCCATTTCAAGTATTAGGAATGTAGATAGATTGAACAATGTGTATTTAGACTTATCCTAATGTATCCACACACAATTGGATTTTGGGACAAAATCCCTTTTCAGGGGAGATGAGTTGTAGCATACCGAAATTGGGTACAAAATTTAATTATTGAGCTATGATACATAATCCTTTAAAATTTTGAAATTCTCTTCTCAAAATTTGCATTCATTTGTACACTTCATTGAAATATCCTAAAATTGAGTACCTAAATGCAATTGTCTCCATTTGGATCTAGTTATCCCATTTAGAACCCACAATTGAGATATTGAACTCCATTAGAATTTATTGGCTTTGAAATCACATAAAAATATTATTAAGCTTTAAATATTAATTCTTGTGTCAACTATGAGATGAATTATGTCAGACCACCTTAGAATCATCAAAAAGAGAGCTATCATTTTTAGGGATCAGGATAATTATAAATAGATTGGTGTTTAAAATTTCAAGTGAAATAGATGTGCGAATCAAGAGGCATGAATTTATGAAGTAAATGAGGATTTATAGGCAAATTTATATTAAATTGCAAAAAAATATTGGTCAAAGTTGGGTTTGGCTCACCCTCGACTTGTGTGTGCCTGCGCTTCCTCCTCAACAATGCCATCTCTCAAACAGAACTCTGGTGAGGAAATTCCCTCTGTTCCCTGAATCAACTTCGACTGTTTCTAGCCTTTTGTCTTTAACCTTTCTTCCCCTAGCTTGGAAGCCACTCAATTGAATGAAAGTACAATCGTACTTAGAACAACCATTAAAACCAATAACATGACCTAAAATAGTCGACAAGACCTTCATGGGGCTTTCCGCTACCACAATACTAAGTTCCAAGATTCAAAGCACTACCATGGCCTAAGGAACAAAAACCCTAGACTGGAATCTCTTATTAAGGCCCTATTTATTCTGTTGACAAACACATCACCTACATAGCCTCGAAAACCAAACTCTCCTCTAACCAAACCTCCTTGTAACTTGACATCTACCTCCAATGATTCTTTAACCTCTAGGCGATAACTTCTTGTAAGTTCATAGTTGTGAATTGTCCCAAACAAAAACCGCATGGTCTGTATCCCTCAGTTGTATCCCTTCCTCCACCAGTCTCTAATCCAAAAGATCCAAGGTTGTTATTATACCTTGTTGTTGTTACCACATGCAACGATGTTGTGGCCTTAGGAAATATTAGACCATTTCACCTTTGTGTTAGTGGTCTGGGTTTGGCCTCATCGGCCACCATCATCACCCCTCCTCTAGCACTGCCACCCTTTCACTATCTCAAGGACATTGCACGGCGGTGAGGAGCAACAACTAGAACACATCGCAAAACCATCAGTCTAGGAATCACATGAACATCACCATTCCTAGGATATCTCAATGTCGAAGATGAAACATGACCTGACACCCCTCATCGCATCCTTTTTCACACAATAGACCTACATATCTATTAGAAGACAAAATAAATCAAACATCAAACTTGGAAATTAGAGAGCCCAGGAAAATAAAGTAATGAGTTAGGTAGACTAATGCACATTGAGGCCTAGAAATTCCAAAATCTTATTTAACACATATGTATAGGAATGAAGTGATATAATGCTAGATCAAGTAAAATTACTATTTTATCCATGCATTGGGATATAGTTGGTCCCAATGAAAAATGTTACTCATGATTCACATGTATAGGTATTACAAAATTATAAAGAAAAAATGAATAAGAATACATTCATGAACTAAATTTGATGATATGTGTATTTTTTTCATAATTTTCATCATTAAAAGTTGTATACATATATGGTATTAGTACATCATATAAAAATAATATAGAGGGGTATTACATAATTTATGAATTTATATACTATACATATAATGAACATGAGTAATGATTACTATGTCATTTGTGAACTAACATATGCCTGTCTTAATAGGAAGGAACCTAATGTTTTGAAGATGATACACTCTAAAAATTGAAATATGATTATTAAATAATCTACTAACTAAGGGGCAAAGTGATAATTCTCCATTGTTAGAATCTAGGAAGTGATTTTCAAGCCAAGAAGCATAAAGTAACCCTAGTACATTCTCTTTCATGAGAATTTTACATCTTTTATCCCCTTGGGAACCTTGATTGAACCTCTTAATGGGAACATGTACTAAATTCTCAATTCTTTTTTTTTTGAGTTAGAAGAGACATTAGTCTCCCCCCCAAAGAGTATGCCAGAGCCTGGATGACTGCAAGGGTGGTAAATATTGTGCGCAACAGGAGGTTTGAACCCAGGTTCCCTGGGGAGGACCTATCGTGCTCAAACATCCCCGCTACACAGGCCAGGTTTCTCAATTCTTTTATTGAACCATTTTCCTCCCTTTGAGTTTCATGTAAATAATTTTGCAAAATGGTGCATAGTTTGTTATTAGCCTTTCCCTCTTGTTGAAGTTCATCATGACTAAATTGCATGTTGAACATTGTTGAATAATTGAAGTATTGATTGATTTTTATATTGGCACAAAAATTTGAAATATTGGCTAAGATCTTTGGCACACAAGATTCAGTAGGTCATATCCTCCAACCTTGTCCCATGAATAATAGACACTCCCAATACTGATTACCCCCACAAGTGAAAGTGTTGTTCTCTCATAGAGGGGAGAATGCTAGGAACCTACCCACTAGTAAAGAAAAATATTAGATTGATTGTGTCAATAGATAAAACTTGTCATTATGAATAATTTGATATCTTGATATTAATTTTCAGAAAAATCATTTCATTTTGTAATCTTGATATTAACTATGAGAATCACTTTATTGTTTTCTAGTTATCACTTGAATTATCATACCTTTTTGAAATCAGCATGGTAACTAGACTTTTTTTGTTATTCCCATAGTGCACTAAGAAATCTTACCTAAATTTGATCTCATAAGTCTTTATTTTTAGAATAGCTCACAATTAGATTTGGTACCAGCCTGGATGACCCATATTTTCCCTTGATGGGACCCATGTGTGGTTTCTTTCCCACTGCGAACTCATGGACATGTGATACGAAGAAGACTTGGAAGAGATGTGCAGGATCTATCATCTATTCAAGACTAGATAGGAATCAATTCTTATTCTAAAATTTGTAATCATGTGTAAAGCTTCTGCGACTCTAATGTGAAAGCATTATTGTAATAAATATTTTTTATACTTCTGATAATATTTTGTAAATATTCGACCGTAAAGATCGAATATTAACATGGGGATTGGTCCTTTAAGCTTTGACTGCACAACTTTGTGCAAAGCGGAAAATGGTTATTTTGTACTCTGTCTTTTGCCATTATTTCAATCTATACAGTTTTTCTTAACTCTAGAATGTTGGTGATGGGAGGTTGGGATCTTTGAATGTTAACTTGGAAAATTGTTCTTTTAAAAATACCAATTAGGCTTGGATCAAGTCAAATCTTATCACCACTAGCCTCGCCATGTCTAAATTTAAGATTATTAGAGGAGTTTTGTGATGTATTCCATTCATGTCATATTCATTTTTAAAGAATTGGGTGAGACTACATGTTGTTGTTTTTTCCAAGTTATGTGTCTCTTTTGCCTCATTCTACTATTTATGTGACAGAAGATTACTTCCAAACATTCTAGGATTTTGCAACGGTCATCATTGCTTGATCTTATCCCAACCATGAACTATTATTACAAGGATGAAAGAACGAAATTAGTAACACAAAAGAATACAATTGATATTGCAAAAATCACATACAAACAAATATATACATGATTTTTCATACATCACAATCAAGAATAAATCCTTAATTTATTAAATAAGTACCAATTTTCAGACAAAGATGCCAACAATTGATGTGTACAAAGTGTATGATCCATAAAATTATTTTAATGTAACATCTTGTCACCTGCAAAACAACATATCACTAGTAGTATAGTATTAAGTCAAAATATAAAGGATATCTTTATGATATTATAATTTCTCATAACTATGTTAAATAAACAATTAGGTATATAGTAATTGTTATTTTCTAGGTTGTCAATTTGATTTGTTTTTAATAGTTAAATCCTAAACTACAACCCAAGTGAACATTAGAGGAACCTAGAGGTTTAAGAGAAAAAGTTGTATTTAAGCACTCAAGCTTTAACTTGGTTCCAATTCATATTCAACATCTCAATTACATGGATATCAACTTACAAAATTCATTAATTTTTTTAAAGTCATTTGACTAAAAGTAAGATAGATTAATAAAAAGACACTCTTTCCTATATAATCCTAAAAATTATTCATTATGACATTGTAATTTTAGTCTTAGTATATGTTGACATTCTCATTAAAAAATTAATAATAAATATAATACATTATTCAATAGATTACTTATTTATCAAAGTAAAATTTACTAAAGAAAGTGAAAACATGATCAGTTCTAAAAATAAACATTCAGACTCGTGTGCTAGAAGATAAAAAAAATCAACATATTTAAAAGATATTAAGAGTTTCTTTATGCATTTGAAAGGAAAGATGTCAAGTACAAACCTACAACTTTTCTTCTTCAAAGAATGAAGAACATAAATATTTAATGATGGAACTAGTAAGAAATAGGTACATTTGCCAATGATTGTTAGTCTTTACAAATAGAGTGAAACAACCTCAATTTTCAGCATCCCCCAATTAAGGCAAGACCTTACCTAATCCAAGATCCAAATTTTAACAAATAACAAGTAACAACAAATAATATTCATTAATTCAAATATTGTTTTCAAGATGATCCTATAAGGAGTTACATGAACATCCAACTATGGAACGGATGCATAAGACAAGAAGTATCTAACTAATCCTCCTTTACTTATCCTTAATACCTTTAGTTATTTTCATTTCGTTCATTGTGTCTTGATATTTCACATATGAAATTTACTTAAAATGGAATGAAACAAAGAAGGGATCAATATATTTCTATACTATGTATGTGAGGTGTGAACAAATATGTGCATGTAAGTTTAAAAACATAAACAACCATAGAATTAAATATCATTAGATAGTCGAACAAGCATTTTCTTTTCTAACTTCTCGACCCTTATCCTTTCACTCTTTATTGTGTGACCTCACTTTAGGGGAGTCACTTTATGGGGAACCCTCTTTTTAGGGTTTGGTACCTACAATGGACTCTTAAAAACCTTCCTTTATGGGCTTGGTTTTGTATCGACCTTCATTTTCAAGCTTGGCCTTTGGTGATCTTGCTTTTTGGGCTTGTCACCAGTCATTCTCATAATGACTTATTTCACCCCCCGCTCTTTAACTCACCAAAGATAACTAATTAGGGTTTGATCAAGTTATATATATAAGATGATACTCATAGTGCCATTATAGACTGTAGGAAGTATATAAACAATCAAGTAATTTAATTGCAATCCATTCAGGAAGCTTTAGAAAACCATAAAATTTGTTTAAGGTGAGTATCCATAGGCCTTATCTACTGCAATAGTGAACCATGTAGACCATGTAATCATACTTCAAGTACTTTAAGAATATCATCCTATCAAGCAAGCAAAGGGGAATCTAAGCCATTCAACATCTAATTTGCATGTATGTAAATCCTAAAGTGTCATCATCATATTATTGTGTTAAACCCTACTCAAGCCCCAATCTAAGGTTTATGATTGTCTTGAGTTTGGTTAAGGAATAAGGGTACAAATCCTAACACCATCACTGACTAAACATTAGGTGGAAACTCTAATTATTATATCTATCATATCCTTTTGTTATGAAAACTTAGATCAGATTAAATTTACTAATATTATCATAAATTATGATCTTTAATTTCAAAACCCTAATTACAAATGTAGATGTTCATACACTTTAGAAATCCTAACTATTCATCACCATTATCATGATCATGTTAGATTATCATTATATTCAATAATATCACTATATATATGAAAGAAACGGTATTTACCATAATTAATAGTTTATCCATTAAAAGTAGGGTTTATACGCTTTAATCACTAATAAACCATGTGTCCAAGATACTTTTGATATTGGGATTGGGATCAAAATTAGGTTCCAAATCTATTTTATTCAGATTACCCTCATTTTCCTAATCAAAATGATATATTATATCATTATTTTTCAAGTTACCAATAATTTAATAGAAATATTGTAATATTAACATTAATCGGCCAATTAGAAGAGGCCAAGTCAGGAAATATATCGTCATCTATTTGGGCACGTTGGATCGGCCTGGCTAATGGCCTGCACAATCTCTGCTCAGCCCTCCATCCAAGTGGAACTTGATAAAAGACTTGAAAGACTATATCACCTTCGCATAGTGACCTTATCTAATCATGCAAACTGGGGGTAGTCGGGTCATTTAACCAACAACCTTCTCCTTACTCATGTGCGGCGAAGGCCATCCCCAGATGGGTCAATGAGTTATTTGACTTCTCTCGTATGGACATTGGGAGGCTACGCAACATACCTGCAAGTTTCATAGGGTCCAACCAATCCAAGTGGACCCTTAGGTTAAATCAGGAAGGTGCCTTCATGGCTAGACCTAGGGCCAGATCTCCAAGTCGAGGTAGTGGTATAGGGATAAGACGATAAGGAGTAATTACCTTGTTGTCTGTACTAGTGGCAATGTAAATAGATCTTCCAAGTTTTTGTGATCCTCCCTAACCCATGTCGCTGTCTGAAGTAGTCAAAATCATTGAGGTCCCTCTTCTATAGGCGGATGGCTCATTGTAGAGAGAAAAGGCTGGTGGAAACCTTCTGGCATGTTGGTTAAGCCAATGGCTTTGTTGGGCTATCCTTCTCTCTAAGAAGCATGAGATACCCCTTTTATAGGCAGGAGATATCCATCAATTTCTATTGGAATTCTGACTCCATGTGAACCAGAAAGGAAAAGCCTCAATTTCACATTGAATCAGGGACATCTAGGGATAGTTGATTCCAACGTCATCTCCCGAGTCTAAAGGGGTTTTTTACTAATGCAATTGTCCATTTGAGAGAGAAGGAGGGCAAGAGTCTAGGATTGTGTGTGAAATTGTTCTTGCCAAATAGGCTTGAGGTAGAAGATAAGCGAGGATTCATTGATTAAAGATCTGACAGTTGTTTCCCGCATGACACATCAAAGGAGCACGGGGCCTCATTTGCTAAAAATAGTTAACATTAAATCCCTTGCGAATTCAGATAGTTATAACTTTAGCATGCATAGGTCTTCCTTTATTTTTGAATTTCCCTAGACCATTATTATTATCTTTTTTCTATGAAATTTGAAAAGAAACTGATTAATACATTTTCCAACTTATACCTAATTTTTGGGATTTATTATGATAACTTTTACACACAAAACTTTATCCTTTGGTATGCCCTTAAATTAATTACCCACTCCACATGCCAAGCCATTTTTTCTTAAATTAGTGAATCCACTTCTTTTAGTTATTATCTTCAAATATGCTAAAAGTTAGACCGAGATATTTTTTGTGACTCACAATTTGTGTTGTCATCCAGGATTAGATAATTACTCCATTAATTATCCAAAATACTACATATCTTATTTCTTTTTGAAACTTGCCCATTATCTAATATTTCAATCATATAACAAACCACAAAGACATTGCAATTTATTTAAGCATGAAATATCTTATTTCTTAAACTTGTGCCAGAAGGGCCCATTTGCAAAGTGAATAGTTTCTTGCACCTCATTTGGGCCATGGGTTGCACCCATGCCACGAAGATAACTTTATTATTCTAGGAATAATGAAATCAGGGAGTTTATTTATCAACTCAAGCCTAACATTTATATAATTCAAATTCACCAACTTTGGGGATATAACATTCACCCCTCCTTAAAAGGAATTATGACCCCAAAATTCAAGCCATTATAGTTTAGTGTTAATGGTGAATATTATTAGTTTCAAACCATAGAGTTAACAATCCTTCTCAGATAACTTTATTTAATCATCTTCAATAACATTTACTAGTTTGTAAATTTCTCACATTACCAATGTTTATTTCCAAATTCAATTTCAGAGTATATCCATAACTTCATCCATTACATGATTTTATCACTTAGTGATTACTTTGTGATTCCAATTACACTTGGTACTTACCCCCTTTTTTGTGATTTCACTTTCACTTGGTAACTACCTTGTTCACCTAGGTTTCCAAAGCAATATTCATTATTTTTGCATATGGGTTGGGTAACACCTCAAACCCTAGATGATGTCTTCAAATTTCAACTTAGTTATTTATTTTACTATGTCAATTTTTAAGCATAGCATGTGTATGCCCAATCTCTCACACTCATAACAATATGAAATAAGCATTTGGTTGTAGTCCATATACAAAGCTCATCCTATTCCATGAGTAGAGATGGTGCTTTCACACATTATCTCTTAATCCAATTTTTGTTTGAGTCACTCTCAACCATGACTCCGTACCATGAATACTTTCAATCCACAATTTTCTAAATATTTCATGCATTCATATGGAAAGTGATTTTCTCATAATTCCTGAGTTTAAAAAAGGTTATCAACCATTTTGACATGATTAATTGCATTCTTTACATTTATATCTCATGTCTCAATGACCTTAGTCATTCCCTTAAGATCTCTAGGAGTATAGATACCTTTAGAGTGATCTCCTCTCAAGTCCCAAGGGTTTCATACTCTTATGGAGTGCCTCTCATATTGTCCCTTTGGGACTCTTGCACTCATGAAGGTGACCAATACCTTGACATCATGGGCCTTGGGTGCACATTGATGTCTATCTCCTAATATCATGGTCTTATGCACTCAGGGCATGATCACCTCCCGACCTCATATATTTGAAGTACTTAAATAATCCCTACTTGCTCTAAGGGTTGACTTAGGGCTCTACACTTTCCCAAGGATTTTATTGAGATGTCATAAGTTTATTTTGTTACACATTTCTCTTGTGCTTTCTCTAATAATACCCAAGCACATTATATCCTTTATAATTCATTAACCCAAATTTCCTTCATCTCTTGGGGCACACAATATTTATGTTATGTCCCTTCATTGGTCTTGTAGCGACCTTCCTGTCTGGGCTTGGTCCCATACTATCGGCCACTTTGATAGTGACTTTTCCTCATGTCCCTCAGAGATGACATACATGGGTCTAAGGAATTATATTAGATATATGTACTTTCATACTCCATGTACTTAATCTTTAAGTGAAATTTTAAGCTTGCCTCAATTCTTAAACTGATTTGTGAACTCACCTTTCTAGGGAACGTCCTATCCTAGTACAATATAAAATGAACACTTGATAGTAACCAAAAGATAATAGAAACATATTTGAACCAATATTTATATTATCACATGAGAACATGTCTTTTGGGCATATTTTCCATTATACCATTCATGAAGTTACTACCCCAAAGTTATATCATAACACAATTTGATCTAATACCCAAGAGTTGGATCACTATCATGTACTTCACTACCAAGAGTTGAAGCGCTTAGATATAATGGAGCTGATATATTATGTTTTATTTGTTCAGGACTATAGGAACAAACATTTAATTTGATATCATGCGCCAAGCACTTTGTACCCTCATCATACATTCCATATTATATAGCAGGCCAATAAGAGGTAAGAGTACTTTTAAGAAGACAACTTTAATTACCACATATCCCTCATGTCAACTACAACCACATTAAATATTTTTTCATGAACATTATCTCATTTCACTCTCTCATCCCAAGCTTAGATAGGTATTTCACTTTATCATATTTCATGCATATGGCTGACCAATTGTAGATAGAGAACTTATTAGATCATTTCTACATCTTCCATCATGCCATATACATGCATCACCTCTCTATGTTAGATCGGTTTCATATATATATATATGAGTGCTAAACCAACTTGTGTGAGTGTCTCATCAAACATATATCAAAAGTCTAACTGATGTTTCCCCTAACCCATTACCCGAGGGAGTTTCCATCCTCAATCTTTATGATCTCACTTGGCTCTATGAGTATTATATGCACTATACATATTTTTCCTCTTTGGTCTAGATTTCTGAAATCGACCTCCTTAGTATCAATCATCAAGTCTGCATGATCTTTTCACTCAAGCACATAGCAAACCGAAACATGACAAGGCATTCTCTTCTCAGGTCTCTACTCATGAAATATCCTAACTTAACTCTCACTTTATCACAAACAACCATTATAGTCCTACACAAGGAACCACCAACATGAGCATGAGGCTTCACAACATGCTATCATCCCTTACCTCTTAGGATCTTGGGATTCTCTCTCCCTCACCTAGATGGTAGGTACTCATATCATATACACTTATATGTAAGCAACCTCTTTCTTATCTGTAGGGTTTGTTCCTCCCAAGTATGTCTAGGGTATAACAAGACTCTAGGGATTTTCCATAAAGAAACTCAACTCATTCACTCAGTGTAATCTAGTTTGGACACATCACAATAAATAATTCTTATAATTTATCTAATCTTGGAGTCTAGGTTTCTGACCTTCTTCCTTTGGGTCTCACACTCTCTGGAGTTACCCTGTAGATGGTCCTAACACTAGAGGTCCCCCTTTGTAGAAAGGATTGAGGCTCTTGTGGATTTGTATCTTATCTTATCTTAGTGAAGCACACATACTTGTATCACCAAACCTTATGGTAACTCTTCAAATTCTCAAATCTGACCGAGGACTTCATAAACCATATTATCTCATTATGTAAAATTAAACTCATTTCATCTAAAATTATACCACATATTCTAACATGACTTTAGGCGCCTAAAATAAAGCCAATTCACATTCTAGCCAGATGTAACCCACTTTCATTTAGGTACATGAGTACCTTCTACTTATACATGTATGGAGACGCATTTCCTGTTAGGGTGCCTAATAGAAGGAGGTTAAGCTTTCTGGTTGCAATATGACATCACCGGTTAGGTTTTTATCTTCCTCATATATCTATTCCCCACTCTTGGGTCAACTCACCCCAGGTCGGGACACCAACCCCTATAAGGTGCACTAATGGTTTTCATGTTTTCCCTATTATATAACCATAGATTTGCCTATGTTTCATGTGTATATTCAAACCCTTCACATGTATCCTGCATGTCTAACATTGTGTACTTGGATGCATGGATGAACTAGGGTATCCAAACTCATTTTATTTTCTCTTTCCTCTTTCCATTTATTAGGGTTTATATGGGTAGGGTTATTATTTTACCCACACTACTCCCACTACGCAAGAATTGGATTTAGGGTTAGTGTTAGGAACTACACCCTACACCTTAGGGTTTTTGATATCCCTTGACCCACTAAGGGCTTTTCCTAAACCAACCCTAGATCTATCTAGGGTTTACCTTTTCAAGGAAGAATGCATGAAACCATTTTTCTTTAGTTTATCATTATTCCCATATTACGTGTACTTGTGGAGGATGCCTTAATCCTACTTCTCAAAAACTCTAACTTCAAACGAGGAGGGAGGTATTTCTTTGGGTTTATTAAGCAACATGATGAGAAGTGGATGAAATTTGAGATGAGAAGACTTAGGGGAAATATTACTTTAGATAAACCCTAAGTTCTGGCTAGGCCAGTATCACATTGGCTAAGGAAATCCTCATGTACCAGCTTAATGGTCCGGAGGAACATATTGTCAACCCCCAAAACCATGATCCATTCTAAAAACCATTACCATTAGGTCATGCCTAAATAATTTTCCTTATATTTTTACAAATTACTTGAAATTATAAGCTATTAAATATTATATGGAAAATCTGGGGCTCTAATACTAAATGTAGCGATCTCAGTTTTCAACATCCTCCAACTAAGGAAGGACCTTAAACTTGAGAGCTATTACCTAAAATTTTCCAAGATCAAGATTTAAAAAATAAAAAAAAACAAATAATTTCATTAATTTGAATATTGTTTAGGAGATGATCCTCTAAGGAGTCACATGAACTTCCAACTATGGAGCAGGTATATAAGAGAAGAAGTATCTTACTAATCCTCCTTTACTTAGCTTTAATGCCTTTAGTTGTTTTCAACTGATTCATCATGTCTTGATATATTCACATTTGGAATGACCTAAAACAATGTGAAATAAAGCACAAATCACTATATTTCTATATTGTGTACGTGGGGTGCAAAAAAAAGTGCATGTAAGTATAACAATATAAACAACCATAGCAGCAATATTATTACATAATCGAGCATGCATTTTCATTTTGAACTTCTTGACCCTTATCCTTTCACTCTCTATGGTGTGAACTCTCTTTAGGGTAGCCTCTTTATGGGGAGCCCTCTCTTTAGGGTTTGGTCCTTATAGTGGACTCTTTAAAACCTTCCTTTATAGACCTAGTTTTGCATCGTCCTTCCCTTCATGGCTTGGATTGTGGTGATCTTCCTTTTTGGGCTTGATCACCAATGATTCCCTTAATGACATCTTTCATCCCATGCTCTTTAACTCACCAAAGATAACTAATTGGGGTAGGATAAAGTTGTATTTATATAAGATGATACTCATAGTGTCATTATAGATTGTAGGAAGTAAATAAACAATCTAGAAGTTTAATTAAAATCCATTTAGGAAACTTCAAAAAACTAGGGATGTCGTTGAAGGTGAGTACTAATAGGCATAACCATGTACCTCAATGGTGGACCATGTAGACCATGCAATCATACTTCAAGTACTTTAAGCATATCATACTATTAGCAAGAAAGAGGAATCCAAGTAATACAAATCTAATATGTATGTATGTAAATCTTAATGTGTCACCATCATATTATCTAGATAAAACCCTATTAGAGTCATATTCTAACTTTTAGGGTTCTCTTGGGTTTGGTTAAGGAATAAGGGTACAACCCTAACTAGATCACATATTAAATTATGTGGAAACCCTGATTATTATATCTATCACATCCTTTGATTATGATCACTTCGATCAGATTAAGTTTATTAAAATTATCATAAACTATGATTTTCAGCTTCAAAACCCTAATTACAGATGTTGATGATTATACACTTTAGAAACTCTATATATTCATCATCATTATCATGATCATCTTGTATTTTTATTATATTCAACAATATCATTTTCTATCTCAATAAAAAATTATTTAACATAATATGTAGTCAACCCATCAAAACTAGGGTTTGTATGTTTTAATCACTTACTAAACATGTGCCCAAGGTACTTTTGGGATAAGAATTTGGATCAGAATTAGGTCTCAGAATTATTTTATTCAGATTCCCCTCAATTTCCTAATCAAACCTATAAATAATATCATTATTTTATGAGTTACCCTTAATTTACTAGAAATATTGTAAGATTAACAGTAACCAACCAATTAGAAGAGGCCACATCAGGAAAAAATATCATCAGCTATTTAACCACACAGGACCATCCCAGCCAATGTCATGCGCCCATCTAAGCCTGGCACTCCACAAGGGAGGCTCTTAATAAAATACTTAAAAGACTACATTATCCTAGCTTAGTGATCTTATCTGATCACACAAACTGGGGTAGTTGAGTCATTTAACCGACAACCTTCTCTTCCTCATGACGCGGTGAAGGCAAGTCCCAGATGGATCCGTAGGTTCTTTGACTTCTCTCATCTCACCATGGGGAGGCTACGCAATAGACCTAGAAGCTTTGTAGGGTCTGGTCGAATCTAGGAGACCCTTAGGTTAAGTCAGGAAGGTGATTGGGAGGCTAGACCTAGGGCCGGATCTCCAAGTATGGGTTGTGTTACATGAAGAAGATGATAAGGAGTAATTAACTTGTTGTCTGTACTACCATCAATGTTAAGAGATCCCCCACATTTTCACAATCCTCCCTATACCCTTGTTGTTGTCTACAATAGATGTCCCTCTTCTACAGACGTAGGGTTTGCCAAAGAGACAATGAGCTGGTAGCAACCTTATAGGCTTTGTGGGTTAAGCCAATGGCTTCATTAGACTCTCCTAATCTCAAAGAAGCATGTGATACCCCTTTTATATGTGGGGGATGTCCACCTCTTTCTAATAGAGTTCCAACTCCACTGCGAACCAGAAGGGAAAAGTCCCTCCTTCATACTGAACCCAGGACATCTAAGGATAGTTGAGTTTGGCATCATCTTTCGATTCTAAAGGATGTGTTTCCTAATGTCATTATCCATTTGAGAGAGACAGAGAGAGGGTGCAAGTCAGGGATTTGGGGTGAAATTGTTTCTTTCCCGATCAGGCTCAAGATTGAAGATAAGAGAGGTGTTGTTGATCTTAGATATGATGGTTGTGTCATGTATGACACATCAAAGGAGCGTGGGGCCTCATTTTCTAAAGTTAGTTAACATTAAATCCCTTTCCAATTCATAAACTTATATCTTTATCATTCTTAGGTCCCCCTTTCTTTTCTAATTTCCCTAGACCACTAGGATTATCAATTTTCTATGAAATTTGAAAGGAAACTCACTAAGACATTTCCCAACTTATATCAAATTTTTGGTATTTATTGGGATAACGTTTATGCATGAAACATGCTCCTTTAGTATATCCTCAAATTAGTTACCCACTCCACATGGAAAGTCCTTTTCTCTTAAATTCTAGAATTCTCTTCTTTTAGTTATTATCTTCAAGTATACTAAAAGTTAGACCAATATATTCTTGTTTGATGCCTCAAAACTTGTTTCGTCGCTCATGATTAGATAATTACTCCATTAATTATCTAAAATGCCGCATATCTGATTTCTTTTGGGAACATGCTCATTGTCTCATATTTTGATTATTTAGCAAACCACAAAGCCATTGCAATTTATTTATGCATGAAATACCATATTTCTTAAACTTGTTCCATAGGGACCTACTTTGTAAAGAAAATAGTCTCGTGGGCCTCACTTGGGTTGTGGGTTACATTGATGCCACAATGATAACTTTATTATTCTAAGAATAATGAAATCAGGTAACTTATTTATGAATTCAATCCTTATATTTATATAATTTAAGTTCACCCAATTTGAGGATATCACATGCAAAAGCAAAGATGTCAAGTACAAAACTATAACCTTTTATCATCTAAGAAAGAAGAAAAAATAATACTTCATGATGGAACTAGTAAGAAATAGCTACCTTTTTGATGATTGTGAGTCTTTACAAGGAGAGAGTGGAAAGTTTGTCTGTTCAAGATTGGGTGATGAATAGTTCTACCACTAAATATTTAAAAAATGAGACAAACATGATTAATGAAGTAGCTATAAAAAGAAGAATGAAAATGGAAGAAAAATCCATCTCTAGGTCGTTACTCCATGGAAATTTGTTGTCACTCCATGGAAAACTTACAACTTTTATAATTTCATTATTATTCATGTTCATTCTCATCTCCCACTTCTCACATATAGACATTCTCCTATTTCTCCCTTTCATTCTCCATATGGAGATGGGAAGCTTGTTCTCCAAAACCCTAAAGTTGTTAAACATGTCTAGAAAGAATGAAATGAAATTTTCAATTATGCAACAATAGAATGAATATTTTTATCCTTCAACCATCCCACATGCTATGGGTAAACACGACACGCTAGGAGCATCATATTATAGAAAAATTGATAGTTTACACCTTATTGCACATGACACAACATGTTGTTTGGTGGACATTTCATGTGTCTTAGTAATAAACTTTCAGTAAACAAAACTTACACATAGTGGCAATTGACACATCATGTCACATGTTGTTGGTGCATGTTGTTGTCTTTGTTTTCTCACACATCATGTTCATATATTGACACATCTTGTCATACATTTTTAGTATATTCCTTGTGTTTAATTCATTATTATGATGTCGTGTATGTGTCACATTGGTCCTTAATGTATGCATAGAAAAATTGATTTTAGCTCTAAATGAAACAAAAAAATATAGTCCAAAATGATAAATTGTGAATTCAAAATAATACATACACACTTGTGACAAAATCAGAATGATAAGTGCATGAAAATAGTTTGAAAATATGGTATAGAATGTATCTTTGTATTTTGAGTTGAAAATTTCTACAAAGGCAAAAATATAGAAACATAGCTACTTATAAAAAAACTATTAATGGAAAAAAATACTCAAATTAAACATAAAACATGATTTAACTTCCGCCATTCAATCCTACATTATGATGGCTTATTTATGTCCAAAGCTTTGTTCAAGGTCTTAAGCACAATGGTGGGTATTTTCATCTACAAGAATACAACTTCCTTCATTCCAATCGTAAATTGCATGAATTAATAACTTGGTTCTACATGTTGATACTTTCCTCATGTTTAATAAGGAATCCATCTTTTCTAGTTGTAATAATGACTCCAAGCCCATGTGGATTGGTCTCGTTGGTTGACAATAATGTATGGCACATTGGTATGAAACAACATGAAGGTTAAATATAGGCCCATTGATACAAAATTTTCAACATGTTACTTGGTTAGTTGGAACTCATGCTTATAAGGTATTTATAACTTCACCCACTATTCAAGTATAGCGAAAGACTATGGTTATTGTTCTATAACTAAGACTTTATTGTTGTATGTTGTAATAAGGTAGGGTTAGTACAATTATTAAAATTATCATATTAGCTAAAATGATTTCTTCAAATGAAGCCATTCCACTAAGGTTTTCTTTACTAAATGGTGATGAACAAGTAAGACAAACTATTTCAGGATTAGGACACCAAAATAAAATCAATATCCCCTTCTAGTGTACTAATTTTTTGAGTTTTAATATATATATTCATATATATATTTATATTCATATATATATATATATATATATATATATATATATATATATATATATATATATCTGTGTGTGTGTCTATCAGATTTGGTAAATAAATTTTGAGTGCTTCCTAAAAATATAGGTGGTCAAGAGTTACATATATCCCAATGTTGTACATCAAAATAGAAACATCGCACTCTTCTAACTAACATGTAGTTTGCACCTAACACATTACAAGAATACTTCTAGCATTAGTGGTTGTTCAACCATGTCTTCTAGCATCTCTTTCCTCCCATATATGGTAGCATAGAGCAGAAAACATGATTCTCTTTTTGTTGTCCATCCTACAGCTTGACAACATTCTTCTTGGTTCCTCTTTCAGCTTTAGTTGCAATATAAAATCTCCACAAATGACCTTCTGAAATTCCTTTATAAATTTGCATCATCCTACCAGGTAGATGTGGGACTCATATGCCTCCAAACATAGAATGCAAACAGAAGCAACATCCTAATTCTAACTATGTATCATGTATAATGAAGCAAGAGCACAATGCATAAAATCATAGACATGCATACTTCATTTTGGTACATGTGTACCAGCCCATACCTTCTCCATATGCTTATCCTTAGAAGTTATTAATCTTGTCACCTCCCATAGGTTGATCTTTATGTCTTTGAGTCTCCATCATCCCGATTCATGTGGGTTAAACAAGTCTTTTACTTGCTCTAGCATATCTATCATTACATTGATTATGCATGAATATCCCTCTCTCGTCTTTGTCTTAAAGTCCAATTATCTTGGATATCACTACCTCATCCATCTCCCTCACATAGAGGAGCCTTCCTGATAAGTAATATTTTTTTTTCATTATTCCCTACTTTTCTATGTCTCTTAGAGTTTTTAAATTTATCCCACCTTCATCTTTAGGAAGATCTAGTCTAGTTTACCTCATTGGGTGGTACTCGCTTGCGCATAAGAAATTTTCCATTTTCATCTCCATTCTATCAAGGAATGGTCCAATATTCTCTCCTTGTTGTACCCATAAGATAAGTAGCCCCTCAATAGCAACTCTTACCAGAGTAGAAATCCCTACCATAGATGTCATCGGTGTAGGCCATATGTTGATCATCTCCTCCAATCTATCAATGCAATCGGCAAAGTCTTTGACTTGTTGGTTACCTCCAGCCAAAGGAAAGCTAAGATATTTTTATAGAACTTTCCCATATCTATATCTGTTGCCCCCTTTAGTCTATCTTCCATCTGGTATCAATTTTTAGATAAGAACATGTGGGTCGTGTTTGCATTCACACACAACCCCGTCTGCTCATCAAACTCCTTAAGAAGAAGTTGTATCATTCTAAGTATGATTTGTTTGGCTTTGACAAATACCAACACATCATCTTCAAAAATCAAATGTGAAAATACCTTGGTACAATGTACTGTATATGTCTTGATCTCCTTCTTTATTTCTACATCCATCATCTTTTCATTGAAATAATCACATAGAGAAGGGGAGACAATGGGTCCCCTTGGCATAATTCATTTCCTCCTTGGAACATTCCCGTTGAAGTACCATTAATAATGATGGTGAAGCTAGTAGCCCAACACACTATTTCATCCAAATAATCCATTGATTATTAAATCCCATTTGTTTCATGATCCACTAGAGTTATTCCCATATGATACTGTCATAAGGTTTAGATACATCCAAATTTAGACATGCTTTCCTTCTTCCTCTCATTACATTGTAATCTAGCAAGAATTTATCTGTCAAAAGGGTGCAGTCACTAATGCTCCTTCCGGACACGTACACACCTTGATTTATGTAAAAAAGATAGGGGAAGACTAGGCTCAATCTAGTAGCTATAATTTTTGCAATAATTTTACATTGCACAGAGTAATAAGAAATAGGTCTAAAATCAGTAAGAGAGGTTGTCACTTTCTTCTTGGGAATGAGAACCAGAAAAGAATGATTAACATGTCTAACCATATTACCTCTTTCCAGAAACCAGCTGACGTAAAGAATCAAATCCTCTTTGATAATGCCCCAAGTCTTCTTATAGAAAAAAACATTAAACCCATATAATCCTAGTGACTTGTTTCTGTCAATGCTCCATGTTGCTTCTATGACCTCATGTTCATTAGTCTTCCTTGTAAGGATGCTATTTTGAGTGCTCGTGATCTTGAAACTCTAGTTCATATCCTCCTATTCTAGTACATGGCAAAGTTCCTTATTATATAGAGAAGAATAGAACTTTGTGGCTTGATTCTCCAGATCCTCCTATTTGTTGACCACATTTCCCTCTGCATCAATAAGCTCAAAGATGATAATAGTAGCCTCTCTTCTTTTCACAACACTATGGTAGAGTTTGGTGTTCTTATCTCCATCCTCCAACCATTTCTCTCTACTTCTTTTCCAATAGAATTTCTGCTCTTCCTTCTTCAATTTCTCCAACATCCTTATTAGTTCTTCATCTCTCCTTATCAGTTCTTCATTTAGTGGATCACATAGTATCTTTTCTTATACTTCTTTGCATTTTCTTTTGGTCTCATCCATCATATTTGGAATATTCACCACAGGTTTGGCCACCACTATAGTGTAGTTTTGGTATTTGTCCGCTTCTTTGCAAAAATATACATTGGGTTTCTGGTCACCTGCATTTTACAACTCTCCTTGAAAACATCAATGAAACCTTTTAAATCAGCCCAACAATTGAAAAATCTAAAAGGTTTCCTCTTTTGCTTCTTCTCTATGATTTGAACTATGTTGGGAGCATGGTCACTCAGATCGAACCCACCTGCTTTTACCTGCACACTGGGGAAGATTTGGAGCCACTCACCATTCACCAAGGTTCTATCTAATTTATTGTTCCAAGTGAACACATTCCCGAAAACCGTTGGTAGCTCAAATAGGACTCCTTTATGTATAACCTGATTGAAAGCATTAATCACCACATTTAAAGTTGGTCTTCCTCCTACATTCTGTGCCTGTAGACAGACATTATTGAAGTCCCCAATTATTAGCCACAGAATACTAGTCTGCCTCAAAAGACCAACCAACTCCTACCATAGAATCCTTCTACACTTTGTATCATTATGGGCATAGAAAAATTCTATAGTAAATTGTGATATGTTGATCTAACATATGTAGCACTGACACCTGCCATGTATTCAATTTCCACGCCACATAGACCTAGGATACCTTAGAACACTCCAGAATAGATACATGTTCCCAAATCTTCGAATACAAATATTTAATACTATTTTGTTATTCTTCTTTATTTTACTTTCCACCAAAGCAACTAAAGAGTGTCCACTAGCAGCAATCCATTTAGGGATCTCCTTTTTCTTGTCCCTATAGCACCCCCTTGTTGTTTCATAGGATCATGGACATATCAATGGGATTTTCTTTCTCTAGTACGCCTGACCGGCTCCTATTCATTGTCCTTCCTTCTATCTTTCTTTCCTTCTAGCCTTGTTGCACCTTCCCTCTACTTGTCAGATTCATAGAGTGTCTCAAAGCTATTGTTTGTGTTGAGTATAGTTCTAACACCTTGCTCTTTGGTATCCTATGCTTATTATACCCCTTCTTTTAGATGGAAGAAATAAATTATCCTTCTTATGCCTCCCTCCTACAACTTGGAGATGATCATGTTACAGTGTTGTTTTATCCCTTCATTGTATCCTTGGATTGCCTGGGTGAACTGCTATCAACTTGCTTTCCCTGTTCATTCTATACCTCCTCCTTACCTTTCTCAATCTAGTCCCTTTTACATTTGTATGTTGTGTCAGTTCTCTAGTACCATTACTTCTATTTATGTTCCTCCATACTTCATTCACCTTGATCGGGGTGGTAACCTTCCTCTCCTTGCCGCATTAGCCTTCGTTGTGTCTAAAGGCACAACAAGAAGTACATTTGGGAGGCATGTAGCTAAGTTTCACCCTCACCAGAATCAATTCCTTATCATTGATATTTTGAACTATACCATTTCTGAAATGGAGTTGTTGATATCTAGCTTGATCCTCACCCTTACTTCATCACCTTCCAGTGACTGATCATCAATATGTAGCACAGTCCCAATGCCACGACAAAGGTATTGACCGCCTTCCTTGTCCATGCTCGTCTGAAAGAATGGACACTCATACATGCCAGAATAGTTGTGAATATGTCGTTCTTCATCTTGTATCCAAACTTATAGTCCTTTTCCATGACCAATTATAAATCAAACCACCACGTGCCCAGCTCGAACATTGCCTCCTTATCAGTTTCGTATGAAAAATGGACGAGGAAAATTTGATGGTCCTTTGTGATTAATTCAAAGCTTCCCTTTGGATGCCAATTCTTCTTGATCCATGCCTGAAGATGAGGATAGAATGGTATGTTACCAAGAACATAGACAAGAATCATATATTCCCATATATTTTTCATCCTCTCAAACTCTTCTTATTCTAGATCAATGTGGACACAATCCTCCTTCATCACTGGTTTTGGGAATTTGATTTCATGATCTTTGCACACTACTAGCTTCCTTAGGACTTGTGACCATGCCTTCCTTGTTGGCTTCTCTCCTGCATCTTCACATGCCAAATTAGGGATCCTAGTCACCTCTATGGAGGTAGATGCAGTCGTCACTCCTATCATCTATGATTGATTGGTTTATGGGTTAGGGTTTGAGTGGTTTAGTGAGGGTGGGGTGGATGGGGATTGGATGCCTTCAACCGAAGTGTCTGAGGGTGTTGGCTCCATGCCCGACGACATCTCCGATCACCTAGAAAATCACACAGATGTATGTGTCTATGGGATTAAGAGAGAAAGATTTCTCCCCCCCCTCTCTCATGCTTGTGGCAGAGGCCAAACGCCCGTGAGGGTGGTAAATTAAGGCGGCAACTAGGATTCAAACCCGGGTCCCTTTGTTAGGAGACACTGTGCTTGACCATTTGAACCACTCCTTGTATGTATGTATGTATGTATGTATGTATGTATGTATGTATAAGATTAAGAGAGAAAGATTTCTCCCCCCTCTCATGTATCTGTGGAGGAGGTTGAATGCCAGGGAGGGTGGTACATCAAGGCGACAACTGGGATTCAAACTGGGTCTCAGTATTATGTATGTATTTATGTATGTATGTATGTATGGGATTAAGAGAGGAATTCTCTCACCCTCTCCCACGCCCGTGGCGGAGGCCGAATGCCCGAGAGGGTGGTAAATCAAGGTGGAAATTGGGGTTTGAGCTTGGGTCCCTTTGTTAGGGGACGACGTGCTTGACCACTTGAGCCACTCCTTGCTGGCAGTATGTATGTATGTATGTATGTATGTATGTATGTATGTATGTATGCATGTGTGTATGTATGTATGTATGTATGTATGTATGTATGATTATATATATGTGTGTATGTATGAGATTAAGAGAGAAAGATGTATGTATGTATGGGATTAAGAGAGAAAGATTTTCCCCCCTCTCCCATGCCTGTGGCAGAGGCCAAATGCCTGGGAGGGTGGTAAATCAAGACGACATCTGGGATTCGAACCTGGGTCCCATTGTTAGGGGACACCATGCTTGACCACTTGAGCCACTCATTATCAGCATATGGGATTAAGAGAGAAATATTTATTCCCCCTCTCTCATGCCTGGGGCTGAGGCTGAATGCCTGGGAGGATGGTAAATCAAGATGACAACTGGGATTCGAACTTGGGTCCCTTTGTTAGGGGACACCATGCTTCACCACTTGAGCCACTCCTTGATAGCCTTGTCAGCATATGTATGTATGTATGTATGTATCGAAATCAGGTAAATATATTCTGACTACCCCCTACAACTGTAGGAGGTCTAGAGTTACATATAGCCCCATTCTATACAACACGTATGTGAACAATTCACACAACTAGCTAATACATAGTCTCTTTTTTACACTTTTGCAAATTTTCACAGCAGTGGTACTCACACTCCTATCTAAGCCTCCATGCTTACAAGCATTCCTTTCATTCCAGATATGGAAGCACAAGGCTGCAAAAAAGAGTATCTTCTTCTCTCCATTCCCGTAACACTTGACCACCTTCTTTGTATCTTCAATCCGCAGTTGGAACTCTTTGTAAACTCTTTCCTACACATCCCTAGTGAATTTCCAGCCCTCGAACAGGTGGTTGTGAGTCTCCTCCTTCTCCTTGCATAGGAAACAAATAATTGAGGTATTGCTATTGAATTCATGCACTTTATCCAATATCGCTAAATCTCCATGTAAGATCTTAAAAATGCACACAGACCATTTAGGAACGTGTTTACCAGCCCATATTTTCTCCATCATCCCATCATTTTCAGCTCTCATTCTAGTGATCTCCCATAGATCATCCTTTGCATTTGTCATTTGACACTCACCGGCATGATTCAGAGTAAATAAGTGCTTAACCTACGGACATAAGCTCCTCATCATATCGGAATCAGGTAAATATATTCTGACTGCCCCCTACAATTGTAGGAGGTCAAGAGTTACATATAGCCCCTTTGCTCGCTATACAACACCCACGTGAGCAACTCACACTGCTAGCTAACACATAGTTTCTTTATTACACTTTTACAAATTTTTACAGCAATAGTACCCACACTCCTAGCTATACCTCCATGCTTGCGAGCATTCCTTTCAGACCAGATATAAAAGCATAGAGCAGCTAGCAAGAGCATCTTCCTATCACCATTGTTGCAGTGCTTGACCATCCTCTTAGTATCATCAATCAGCTCGATCTGTAGGTGGAACTCCTTGCAAACTTTCTCCCACACTTCTTTAGTGAATTTGCAGCCACCAAAGAGGTGTTCATGGGATTCCTCCTCCTCTTTGCACAGCAAACAAATAGAGGATATGTTGTTGTTCCATTTTTGCACTTTATCCAAGGTCGCTAAGGCTCCATGCAGGATCTTGAAGACACACACGAACCATTTAGGAACGTGTTTTCCAGCCCATATTTGCTCCATTGTTTCATCTTTTCTAGCTCTCGTTCTAGTGATTTCCCATAGATCAGCCTTTGGATTTATCATGTACCACTCCCCCATATGATTCAAGGTAAAAAGATGCTTCACCTGTGGCCATAAACTCCTCATCACTTGGATAGTGCGTGTCAACCCTTCCCGAGTTTTTGGCTGAAAGTCCAGCCCTTGTAGATTTCTTTCTCTCATCCATCTTCCCCAAACAGAGCCACATGTTTGATATAGAATGATCCACTTTAATGTCCCCCATATGGTAATGTCACGAGGTGTTTTCAGTTGCAAGCCACCTTCGTTCTTAGGTAAGGCCAACCTAGCATACCGCATAGGATGATACTCACCCGCCTAGATAAAGTTGGCAATTTTCATCTCCATCCTATCAAGCACAGCACCTGGTATCTCCCCTTGTTGCACCCAGAATATGAGAAGACCCTCAATAGCTTCTCTAATCAAAGTTTCCCATCCCGCCATAGATGTCTTATGTGTAGGCCAGCGTGCAATCATCTCATCCATCCTGTCAATGCAGTCAGCAAAATCGTTGACTTGTAAGTTGCCACCTACTAAAGGGAAGCCCAGATATTTAGTGGGAAACTTGCCCAGCTCCACGCCCATGGCTTCTTGTAGCCTATCCTCCATATGGTAACAATTCTTTGAGAGGTAGAGCTGGGTTTTATTCGCATTAATGTGCAGCCCGGTTTGCTGTCTGAAATCTCCAAGAATTTTTTTCAGCTCTAGCAGCATGTCCACTTTAGCCCCCATAAACAGAAGAACATCGTCGGTGAATATAAGATGGCTCATTACCTTCATCCCATTAACTGTGTATGCCTTAATCAGCCTTTTATCTTCAGCTTTCTTCAGTTTCTTTGTGAAATACTCCATGATGAGGGTGAAGAGAAGTGGTGAAAGGGGGTCACCTTGTCGTAACCCGTTACCTCCTTTAAACATCCCTTCCGATGTACCTTTAACTACAATTGAGAA
Source organism: Alisma plantago-aquatica (assembly GCA_963693085.1). Taxonomy (NCBI): domain Eukaryota; kingdom Viridiplantae; phylum Streptophyta; class Magnoliopsida; order Alismatales; family Alismataceae; genus Alisma; species Alisma plantago-aquatica. Next base: position 974,536,202 of record OY856410.1, read on the forward strand.
GATCGTTGTGCTAACACACTATTGCATCCATTCTATCCATGTTTTAGAGAATCCCATCTGTTGCATGATCCACCACAGCTTATCCCATCTGACATTGTCATAGGCCTTGGACACATCAAGCTTTAGACAAGCTTTTCGGCTTCCTCTCATCACTTTGAAATCAACTAAGAACTCCTCTGCCAGGACGGCACAGTCACTGATGCTCCTGCCAGAAATAAAAGCTCCTTGGTTTTCAGAAATAAGGAAAGGTAAGACCAACTTCATCCTAGTATCCAGAATCTTTGCAATGATTTTGTATTGCACAGAACAACAACCAATAGGTCTAAAATCAGCAAGAGATGTAGTGATTTTCTTCTTTAGAATGAGGAACAGAAATGTGTGATTCACTTGTCTCACCATGTTACCTCCCTCCAGGAACCATCTAACGTATTTTAGGATATCATCCTTGATAATGTCCCAAGCGGTTCTATAGAAGAAGGAATTGAATCCATCATACCCGGGTGATTCATTACAGCCTATACTCCAAAGAGCATCCTTAACTTCCTGTTCGGTAACCTGTCTAGTAAGAATGTTATTGTGGGTGCTTGAGAGCTTACATTTCCAGTCTATGTCGACCTCCTCCTCCATAGTAGAAAACTCTTTATTGTAGAGATCACTGTAGAACTGCACATCTTGGTCTTCAATTTCCTCTTGTTTGTTGACCACATGCCCATCTTTATCAATCAACTCACATATAATGTTGGAAGCCTCCCTTTTCCTCACTGCTGAATGGTAGAGCTTTGTGTTTCTATCGCCATCTTTCATCCACTTTTCTCTACTTCTCTGCCAATAGAACTTCTCTTCTGCCTTTTTTAGGTCCTCAAGCATCATTCTCAGATTTCTGTCTCTCTTTATTAGATCATTGTTGAGCGGATCAGCCATTAAGAGTTTCCTCACTTCACTGCATTCCTTTTTTGTCTCTGCTATTATATTGGAGATGTTCACCTTCTCTTTCACCCATTTATTTAAGGTTGATTTCATAAGTGAAAGCTTCTTAGAAAAAACAAACATCGGATTCCCATGAAAATGTGTATTCCATACCTCCTTTAGGATATCATCAAACCCCTTCCAATCAGCCCAGTAGTTTAGAAATCTAAAAGGCCTTCTTTTTTGCTTTTTCTCAATAACCTGCACGAGAAGAGGAGCATGGTCACTCAGCTCAGAACCGCCTACCTTGACCTGTACATTTGGAAAGATTTTTAACCATTCCTCATTGACCAGAGTTCTATCCAGTTTACTTGCTATTCTGTCTGCTGGGTCCTGTTCATTATGCCATGTGAAAAGATCACCACCTATCATGGGTAGCTCCGCCAGGTCAGCTTTATCAATGGCCCTATTAAATGCATCAATCACAGCCCGTATTGCAGGTCTACCTCCTATCTTCTCTCCTTGTAGTCTAACATTGTTAAAGTCACCAATCACCATCCACAGACTCATCATCTGTGTGGAGATCAAAGCTAAATCACACCAAAGCTCAGTCCTTCTCTTTGCATCATTGTGAGTGTACACCGCTGTCAGACACATATGCAAACCGACTGCATTCCTGCACTCTAGAGTGATGTGTTGGTCAGACATCATCATCACAGTCATCTACCAAGTGTTGGGTTTCCACGCCACACTGACCCTGGCTAATTCAAAATGTGAAATGTTAGATACGTGCTCCAAGTCTTGTGGAAACAAGTACCCAATACTTTGTTTATTGATCTCTCTGATTTTGGTTTCAACTAAAACTGTAATAGAGGACCCACTACTTCCAATCCAGTCACGGATTTCCTTCTTCTTATTCCTGTCACACCCTCCTTTGATGTTCCACATGACAATAGACATGTTCAACGGTTGTTGGTTGCCCGTGTATGCCTGGGCTGCTCCTTTTTCTTATTGCCTTCTCTTTTCTTCTTTGATTCCACCCATTATGGTTCTTCGGTCTCTGACTCGCTAAGTGCTTCAAACCTATTGGTGGAGTCTAAGATAGACCTGACCCCTTGAGTTTTTGGTATCCCACTTAGAGCCTTCCTTATGGAAGCTGGTGTGAACTACCCTTCCTCCTTTTGGTTTGCTTCAGTGTTATTGCTATTGGCCTCCTCGCCATTGTGCACTGCAGTATTCCCTACAGGTTGCTCCTTCGAACCTTCACTAGCCATTGTGCTATCAATAGGTTTCTCAGTCAAATTATCATGCATCTTCTCCTTAGCAACGGACTGCTGCTCCTATTTGTCAGCATACCCAGTAGCTCTGTCTTCTCCCTTCCTCATGCTCGTGCTAGTCAGAGCCTTCCCAACAGTAGGTTGTTCATCAGTTTCGTCGACGGTAACATCGGCAGCCTCGTCCCCAACAGCTTGCGTGCCGCTTTTCTTTGTCTTCACCACCCATTGCCTGGTGTTTCTCTCTATCTTTCTAGCATATTCAGTAACTTCAAGCGTGGTTTGGTCTCCATTGCAGGCTCCCTCTGGGTGCCCAAATGCTTTACAGATGTTACACTTGGGAGGTCAATGGTCATACTGGATGCTGACGGGCATAGCCTCCCATCCCTTGACGTTCAGACATACTTGTTCGACTAATTCATCCTCCGCCTTCAGCTCAATCAGCACCCGTGCATCATCTGATTCCAAAGAACGGTCGTCTATGTACAGAACCTTGCCGGCTCCAGTTGTGACGGTCCCCGCTGCCTTCCACGTCCATGAGCGTCCAATAGAACCCAGCGACACCCACGCCGGGATCGTCTCAAAGGAGTGTCTCTTCAATTTGTCACCGAATCGGTAGTCCTTTGTGACTACCAATTGGCCATCGAACCACCGTGGGCCGAGGTTCAGAACTTCTTGCTTTTCCATCGAATTTGAAAACCGGGTCAGGAAGACGTCGTTGTCGTTCGAGATAAGATCAAAGGAACCTTTAGGCCACCACGTCCTCTTGATCCAAGCAAGAAGGTGTGGGTAATATGGGCTCTTGCCCAGAACATATGCCATGATAGTATATTCCCACTTGTTCCGCATCTTGTTGAATTCCTCCTCTGGCATATCGACATGGACCTGACCTTTAGTTTTCCGTGGCGGGGGGAACTCCTCCTCCTGTGTCATGCTCGGCGGCGGCTCCGTCA
>OY856410.1:974544334-974581834 GCA_963693085.1 Alisma plantago-aquatica
GCAAAATTATTTGTTGTATCAAGAAAGACAAACATATTGTAACTCTATAATTTCTTTCATTTTATCGATCTTTTAACACATTTAGGAGAAAATCTATCACCTTGATTTTTTCATTGGACGTTGTTTAATACTTCATTACTTCACCTCTTTACCGCACCTTAATCTCACCTTGAAAGAAAAAATATTGTAATTTTTTCTTCACCTCTTTACTGAACCTCAATCTCCCCTTCATTACTTCATCCATGTCATTGCATGCGGTTTAATACTTTAAGATAAGCATATTAACACTGGGAAGGAATGAATTCCATGTAATATCTTTGTCCTCAAAAAATGCATGTGCTCTTTCACTGTGAAGAAATGATTCATTCATTCAAAATGTTATATACTTTTTTTAAAGGAGTTTGACAACTCATAACTAATCCTAAAATCTTTTCATGGGCCAAAACATTAAGATGAAACCAAATATTTCCATATGCAATATATTATTATGGGCCTTAGATCTATTGTTTTGCAAATCACCATCCTCCATTATAATATGAGAACTTTGACAATCTATGTATCCATGACACTTAAATTCTCCAAACTATTTATTGTGATCCCCAAGTAGTAACTCCAGGTATTCTAAGTCCATGTTCGTGAGTTTTTCCTATTCTACTAGAAATATCACATGCTTGCAGTTCTCTACTTACTCTCTTTACTTCTTGGATTACAAGAAATTATGTTTGTTTGCATGAACCACCAATACAACTATGAAATAGAAACGTCTTCAAAGAGGCCTGATACCTACAACTAGTTCTCTAAAACTGTGATCAGCATCAACAATAGTTGTTGAGAAAAAAAGAATGTGAAATATTAAAAGATTATCCCTTAGAACCATAGATTTCAACCCGTTAAATTCACATGTTATGTTTCTACCACCATGATACCCTTGTCCCCTCAAGATTTTGGAAATAACCATTTATATTAAACAACTCATCTGAATAATTCTTAAGTGATTGAGAATTAGTATCACCACATGTACAACACCAAGAAATCTCTATACAATCATTACTTTATTTTACTCTATCTAAGAACCACAACCATTTTGCTCATTCATTGATACATCACTGACTCATCAACCGAGAGGGGAAAATGTTAATAATGATCTCCTTAAAAAATAAAGCTGAAGTTACATATATAAAATCGTTTTAATATTGGGTGATGTAAGTTTTATTATTTTCCAGAGGATTTCCTAACACAACTATCTTGATATCATATTTGTGTTTGGAAAACTATTTAAAAGTTCAAGAAAGCTACCTTGGTAGATGAAGACTCTAATTTGTCATGTCCTCATAAGGCATTCTCTTAGTTTAAGAAAAATTGTATGCAACTATTTGTTGATTGCAAAAGTGAACGATATTTACTCTTCATTTGATATATTTTTCTATATAGAATGATCCATATATGTTGATTACAATTCATTAGTGCCTTGAAATTCTATTTTGAGGTATTATGAGGATTGTATGGAAGTCGCAAATGATTGAGTTGTTTCATATACTTCTAATATCTAAATCACATTATATGAATGTTGGATATGAATGAGGTGATGGCAAAACCTAGTAATATAAACAAAATACTACATCCTCTGAGGTTTTATATTCTTGACAATTATGATACTCATAAAACTAGTTCCTCTAAAAAGATGACATCTTCTCCATTCATGCTTGTCCATGTGAAGTTATGACAACAAGTTTGTCAAGGACCCCTTTGTAAGATGGCCATTCCACATGCTCCTGGGTATTTGATCATATTGGGAAATTACAAGGTGTCATCCAGATCAAGAATCATATGTTAAACTAAGTTTGATCGAACTTAGTAAGAACATTCTTAGATTGGTATAGGTTTGACTTTGACATTGAATATAGTTTGCTTTATTTTTCCCTAGTTGAAGACTCGAGAACATGCTTCTTGGAGATTAAGTACCCATCCATATCATGTCAATGGAGGTTGTTCTATTTAAAATTAAATTTCAAGCATTGGGTAGAGTATTTAGTATATGATAAGAAAATGCATAAAGCTGAAAACAATATACCAAACAAGAATCTACAATACATACCTTGTTTTGAGATTATAATACTTACCCCTATATTATAGCACTACTAAAATCCAATTGTCTCTTGTATTTTAAGACTCAAAGCTAGTTTCATGAATTGCTTTACGTAATTTAACCAAGGTGAGTGAACACCATGTAAAGAAAGAAAAGTAGAGAATGAGGATGTCAATCTACTAATGCAAAAAAAAGAACTGAGTCAATTTGCATTAAGAAAAGGTGGATTGTTCTTAATTCATACCGCTATATATAGATAAGTTTGAATATGTATGTGATATATTAATAAGAATATATATTATAATTTAGAAGGTGTACGTTCCATATTTCAATTTTTTGTCAAATTGGGATATCTATACTACAAATGTATTCCAATTTTCTCCCTTGATTTTATAAGAATATGTGTGTATTACATCACCTTTCCTTATCTAATTAGGCTCTTTGTCTTAGTTAGTCTACCTAAATTAATTTGTTACCTTTGACACAGTTTCTTGTTAGATATCTATTATTATAGCTACTGAGAGGAAGCAAACCATTTCCAAACTAATACCTCCTCTATACATTTCCCTTACAATAATTGATCCCTTCTTTGTTGTGATAACCACCCTATTTGTATCCCACTTTTACTACCATGGTGATTTGAGGTTGCTAATATCTTTCATCTCTTTATCTTGAGTTTAATACACACGGTGACTTGGGATTTTGTCATGTGTTTCATTCTCTTGTATATAATTTTGGGTTACATATGCGAACATGAGACCATGTGTATGTCAATATTATCCATTCTTGTCTAGGCCCCTATTCAGATAATGTTGTGGAAACTAGGATAACAATAATACTTTAGGACTACACTTTTTAACGGATGGCCATGTTTCATTAGTCATGATATTGGATATCAAGTCAAATGCATTGGTACTTGTTATGAACCAATATAGTAGACAAGGCCAACTTGAGTATCATACATAGAAGCCAATAATAGCAGTCAAAATCTTATCTGAATATGAAAGTGGTGATTGATGTCCTTAGATGTGAAGTCAGTGAAATTTTCACATGTTGTCAATGTACTTCAATCGTACTCAAAGTTATTGAGTAAGGGTTGCCATACAGGTAGTACTTGGTTGCACTATGACGGATGTTGATCTTGTGAGTGATGTAATGGAATTTGTCCCTCCTATTAGAATGATATCCTGACCACTTTATGAGTGAGACTATCAAATGCATAGACAAGCTCATGTGAGTCAATATATGATAATGATGTCATATTTATCTCCAATAGTGTACTATACATAAAGGAGCAAACATTGAACACTAAAAGGATGATGTTTCCGTATCTTAGATCTGATCTTGATATTAGAGACAAAGGCATTACATGATCACTATAACACTATTCACAATACAAGGTTGAAGTTATTATCCAAGCTCTTTAATTACTTGGGTGGCAATGAAGTATTTATAGATAATAATCATTGTAGTGAATTCAAAATATGATTACAGACATTAATACCAACGTAATTAGGAGCCTAAAGGGACACACATAGAATGCATATGGAAGAGTAGTATAAGAAATTAGTTATTTATGCTGTAACTGGAAGCTTAATCAACCGAATGGAAGGTCTAGTCATCCAAATGGATGGCCTAGTCACCCAACTAGGTACATAGGTCAATTGAATGGAAGATCTTGTAGATTGATTGGTCTAAGATCATGCCAATCGGTTGACTGGATAACCCAATTGGCCATCTGAACAAGATCTTCCAATTGGTCGACTAGCTAGTCTAGTCACCTGACTAGACTAGATTAGTGAATTGGCTGATTAGATATATAATGTTCAGTTGCAGCTTAGTCATCTGATTGGACTGGCCAATAACACAACTATTTATCCCGAATGAGCCACTAGAAATATAGCATGTAGCATTTTACTTTTCCAGGATTTGTTAGAAACTCTACTTCCTTTCCTTTGTTATATAAAGGGGCATCACTAACAATATTTTGGTTACACTATTGAACATGTGAACCCTAGCCATCATTACCCACAAAGAGAGAGAGAGAGAGAGAGAGAGAGAGAGAGAGAGAAGGAGATTTTGTGCAATGCTAGATCATTGACAATAAAAAGGTTTCTCCTTTCCCTTCTACTCTTACATTGTGACGTTGAGTTCCTTGTCATTCATATAGACTATTTAGAGACGCATACTCACTACGACTGTGTTGGGAGAACTTCATTGAAATCTTTCTATGTTCTCTATTTTTTGTGAGCAATGATATCCTACCTTCTATGTAATAAGGTATACCTCACATCCCTTCCTTCCCAATATAATATTGTTGATAAAACTACTCGTCAGAGTATGTACCGAATTTTTATTGCTTCTATTTCACATGTTGCCTCCATGATTCTCTACATAAAGAATATAAAACCAATCACATATGAGAACTGAGCCAAAAAAAACCCAAAGTAGTGATGAATCTTTCATCTCTTTGAGTGGAAAACTAATATTTTACTTCGTGGAATTACTATAGATATGTAGAAATACATATCTATGAATTAAAAAAAATGGAAACCACTAATAATGTTGGATTTGATTGAAAATGAAGGGCACAATCTGAGGAAGAGAAATTATTATAAAACTCATAAAAATGAAAAAGACTTTCTAACAATTACATAAACGGATTCTTTAATTTGTAGTCTAGCAATGTAACACTTAGGGGAGCCATAGTACTTGCCTCTAACGAGAAGGTAATTGTTTGCATATGAAATAGATTTCTATTTGGGCTACTACTTCCCAAAAAATCCTAAAAGGGCCTAGTCTAGGACTTGAACCAACAAGCCCTGTGAAACTGTGACCCGTAAAGACTTGTAATTTAGGCACCAGCTAATTAAAAACCAGTGATGATATGTCAATTAAACAACTCAAGTGAATAGTTCAACATCTATAATTTATGCACCTGACTTCAAAGAGGGTGAAAAAGCCAAAGTAATTAAATGGAACTAAGGAAACTAAAAACAATGTGTAAAGATCTATACAAACTTCATGACATTTATCTTTACAAAACTAGAGTTCTAATTTATTTCTCATAGAAAATATATTGCTTTTTGATACAAATTGACATTTACCCTAGTTAAAGACATCTAAAGTCAAAGATATCTTATCTTTGTTGCAAAAAGTCATCTATTTTGAAATCAAAGCACATTCTTTTTAGTGCCTTCACCAAGGTGAGTTCATTTCCTTCCCATTGCATTAGTGTCTCATAATTTGGTACTAGTTGCACATTATATCTTAAGGATGAGTTATTAAATGTTAATTTCAATAATATCTCTAAGAATTGAACTATTAAACATCTTCTCCAAGACATTATAAAAGTTGTCATTTTCTCCGTGTTGAAATAATCTTACTAAATTTGAAATTCATTGCATTATTGCCTACAAGACTTTCAAAAATGATTGTCCATTGCTCATCAATTGTAGTAATGCCTTTTAGTCAACCTCCTTTATGTACACTCTTCTTCAAAATTTGATTAATTACACATTATTTACAATAATTTCTAGGATTTTATGTCCATTTCATTATCATTCATATCATCTTAGAATTTTAAGTATTTAATACATCATGCTTACATGCATGCTTTCTAGAGTAATGGACCAAATATACATAATGAGAGGTGTCACACACATAGGTTCAAAGAAGAAATTTTAGAAATATAAGTCTCCCAGACCAAAATGGGTGCTTGTTTCATTTAAATATTTCATTGTTCATCACAACTACTTGTGTCACTTGTACCTCTTGATTATAGGGATGGGTGTCATAAGACACCCCATTTTTTATCACCTTGGTTTGTCTTTTTAAAACGATTCATGAACGAAAAACATTGATTTTAAAGCTAATATTCCTAAGTATGTTAGGTGAATCATTATCCTATAAACCACTAACCCATATATATCAAATTCTACCTGGAAGCCACCAAAATGATCAATTTTCACCACTCCTGCAACTTGGTTGAACACAAAGAAATGGGAAAAAATCATTATATGCGTACAACCAATAGTTCACATCCAATTTGATTATCAATCAACTCTTAGGTCACAAATGTCTCCAATAATTGGATAAACATCATCGGTGTATCTTGTTTATGGCCATGGAAACTTATACATCAAAATGACCCATAATAGCTTAGTGAAAATCACCATTATCATGTTTTCCTTCAAAGGATTCATATACCATGATTTAATGGCATGTTATAGACATGCATCCACACATATAACCTCATAATAACTTAAAGATATTATATTGAGTGTCTATTGATGAAATTCATATTTGGCATAGGTGCACTACAGGTATGTAACCATATGTATCCAAATCATATAGAAAATAACACAATACATAATCATTTAAATCCACTCAAATCAGAACCACCAACATCAAAATCATGACATTTCCTAATTCTACACTCAACCTCTATAAATAAGTTCCTACCTCAAACGAGGATAATATCCATGAATAATTGACCTCATAAAAGAAAATGTGTTCATTAGAACCATTGCCATAACAATCATATCTCTAGGGACAATGGTCATTAAAAAAGCCATGATACTTTCCTTCATTTTTATCTCATCATTTAACAAGGAAAACACAAGGAGGTATCAATATTTATCAACATTTAAAATCAAAGTTAAGTTCTTATAAATAAATCAATTGAATCTTATTATTTGTTTTCTTCCAAGACCAATGTATGTTTGATGATATGAGTAGTCTAGATTGATGAACTTTGTTCTAACTATATTTATTTATATTATTTGCATATTCCCATGATGATTTCTCTTCTACACCATGAATGCATGACCAATTCACTTTGCCCAATAAACCATTCAATTCACTTATACAACTTGTTTCCCCTTAGGATAAACAGTACAATCCACATATAGGGAGTCTTGGAACCTTCCCATGCATATGGATGGTTCCTAAAACACATATTTTGTTAGAGTTTACATTTGTCCTATTTTTGGAATAAGTTTCTTTTAGTAAAACAAATAAGAGTATTGGGTTTGTTATATATAGGCACTAGGGAGTACATGGAAAAATAGAAACAAGGGAAAATACAATGGGAGTGGTCCCAACTAATAAAATATACCAACACGCCCCCTCAAGTTGGAGAGTAAATATTGTGAAGTCCCAACTTGACACCCATATACTTGAATAAAGTAGGAGTAAGAGGTGTATGTATACAACTTGATCACCTGTCCTAATGTGAGGAGTGATGATCTTCTTGCCTTTTAGTAGCTCCTACACAAAATAGTGTGTCTTGTATGCTCGTGGAAGACTGCATTATTAGCTATGTGTATAGATATTTGGTTGTCATGAGTTTGAAAAGGAATTCTAAACTTAGTTAAGATGGAGTAGACCCATTGTAGATTACAACATGCATGAGCCTAGGCCTGATATTCTACCTCAGTGCTAGAGTGAGCTACCACCGCCTATTTTTTACTCCTCTAGGAAACTAGGTGATTTCCGATCATGACATAATGACCGGAAGTGGACTTTCGGTCTTTAGAATTACCAGCCTAATATGCATATACATATATGGAGATAGAGGTCACCGTGGACTTCGGATGTTTGTAGAGAAATCCTCATCCTAGAGAACTCTTGAGATAGAAAAGAATGGATTGAATGTTGAACCAATGAACCTGGAGTGGTGCACTCATGTATTGACTGACTACCCAACAACAAAGGTAATATATGGTTGAGTAATAGTCAAATAAGTTAGATTCCCAACTATATGATGATACTTCTGTAGATCAGCAAATATTTCTCCTTCATTCATAGGCTTCTTATGATAGTCCATTAGGTTAGAGACTGGTTTGACTACTGCCATGTTGGCCTCTTGAAGAAGGTCCAAGAAATAGCATTGTTGTGGCAGACTAATCTATGAGGCTGAGTGGAGGACTTCAATTTTGAGGAAGTATCACAGGGTGCTTAAGCCTTTTGTACTGAAATTTTCATGCAAAGACTGCTTGAGCTGGGATATCCCCATCATATCATCATTGGTGATGACAATGGCATCAACATAAACATCAATAAGAACATGACCTTTGGAGGACTTTGGGAAGAATAAGGAGTGGGTTGTGACTGATATCTGCAAGTTAATCTATGTTAGGACATCATTGAACTTGTTGAACTAGGCTCTTGGATACTACTTGAGGCCATAGAGAGATCATTGAAGATGGCAGACTTTATGAGAATACACCCCCTTAGTAATAAACTCAAGTGGTTGATACATGTAGACTTGCTCCAGGAGATCTCTGTGTAGAAATGCATCCTTGATGTTGACCTCGTAAAGAGGCCAATCCAGGTGAGATGCAAGGGAAATAAGGATGCAAATAGAGGCAATCCTTGTAAGTGGAAAGAATGTCTCAAAGTAATTTAGGCCAAAGGTTTAAGTGAATCCTTTGGCAACTAGGCGCTCCTTGACTCATTCAACAGAACCATCTGACTTATGCTTTACAGAGAAAACCTATCGACAGGCTATGATATTTTTATCTGATGGTGGGGTCGCAAGATACCGTGTCTTGTTGTCATAGAGAGCCCATATTTCTTCCATCATGGAAGCTTTCAATCCAAGATGTCACAAAGAACCTGCTGGACCCTTAGGAACATAAGTTGTGTCTAGGGTAGTAGTGAAGGATGAGGTAGAAGAAGAAAGACATGCTAGAAAACAAGTGTTGGAAATGGGATGCTTGATAGTGTAAGAGTGTATACCTTTACATTGTGCCACTGGTAGATTAGGCTGATCTAGAAATGACGATGATGATGCATAAGTAGTCGGTGACTCATCTTACATGTATCAATTTGGTTTTGTTGATGATGGAGATCGTGTTGTTATTATTGGGATGAATGGATCAGGAAATGAGACCATAATATTAGTATGATTGATGGGGATGAGGATGATAAAAAGAACATTTGATCTTCATGAAAGGTAACATATGCAAAGATATAGATTCTACTAGAGTTAGGTTCAAGACATTTGTATCCTCTTTAAAAAAATATAATCAAGAAATACCATTTGGATAACTCAGGGAGGAGGAGCATGTCATCCTTAGGATCAAAATTATGAATGAAGGAGACACAACTGAGAACCTGAGGTGTGAGAGGGAACAATGTGCATTGAGGGTAAATAATGGAAGAAGGAGTGCACTTCCTGAGAACGGAGGAAGGTTGGTGATTAATAAGAAAGCAAGTGGTGAGAACTGTGATAGACCAAAAAGGCTTAGATGAGTTGGTATGAATGAGAAGAGAGCGTGTAATGTCAAGTAATGATGATTTTTATGCTCAACAATGCAATTTTTTTGTGGAGAGTATGCATAAGCGCGTTGATGAATTATCCATACATCACAAAAAGGAGGCATCTGTTTGATTATATTCAAGGGCATTGTCAGTTCAAAGAATCTTAATGGATGTTGAAAATTGAACTAAAACAAACTCATGAAACTCACAAATTAATGTAAAAACTTCATCACGAGTTCTAGGTAAGTAAAGCCATGTCATTCTAGAAAAATCATCCACAAATGTAAGAAAATATCTATAGTCATTGTAACTAGTAGTTATGAATGGATCACACACATCAGTATGCACCAAATCAAACATATGAGATAGTTGTTTACATATATGGGTAGGGAACGACACATGATGGTGTTCACCTAGCTAATAGGAATTACATTAAATGGAAGAACAAGAAAATAAAGAACTATCCAATAGTTTAAGATTATCTTCAAGTAAATGGCCATGATGTCGATGTAGCTGAAGTGGCATGGAAGCAAGAAGAACTCATGGTAGGTTGGAGGGTGGGGTGGAGAAGTAGTTGAGATGACGAGAGCATACTCCCTATCTATTCATCTTTAAATTCTTCCAATCATGTAAAATAAAACCAGATGGACCATAAGTTACAAAACATTTGAGACAAACAAAATGTGTTGCTACAAAAATCAAATTTTATGGAAAGTTTAGAAAGTGGACAGCAGTCAACTTGATTTTATAAGAGATGGGAACAATGTCACACTGAGTTACACATTTAACCAACCCATTCTCCATGGTGACAATGGAGTGAGGGATAAGTGAATGGTATGTGGTTAGAAGATGGGGCATACCGATTATATGGTATGTGTCGCACCTACATTCATAATCCAGTTAGAACTAGAAGCAAGCATGGACACCCCAAAGTTGGTGGCTAGGTGGGAAAAAGAGTTTCAAGTAGGTATATCCCTAACTTGCCAATTAGAAAAGGAAGAAGTGGTAATGCTATTGTGGAGTGGAGAATCCCCATAATATTGGGTAGCTTAGTGAAGGCTTTTCTACACCTCACGGGATAATGAGACATGAGAAGTTTGAGAAGATGTCCATGGTGCAGGAAGTGTATGACCCATTTTTGAGGCAGATGCTTGACCAATCTTGGCAGATTCTTGAGAAACATGGGAAGATCCCTATCACGTCCTCTCCCATAGTGTGCAAGATAGCCATGATTAGAGTGGAAGATGTCTTTCGTGTGGCCCAACTTGTTTAATTACACTTTGGGTATTGGCCTCATCCATGACCATGGCCTCTTGTCACTTCTGTAGGGAAATATGGGCATAGAGTAGGTGGCGAAAACAAAAAGTATCTATCCATATTCCCTATAATAGCAAGATTGTGTCAACTATTATACAATGAAATGGACGATTTAATGAGTTCATACCTGGTCCTAGAGCAAGTCCAATGACTATAACTCATTGTAGTAGTTGTGCACTCCTAGTTGGATTGGGACTCATCTATGGCAGATCTACCATGGATAGCTGACTCTTACAACATCTGCGACAACTCCTGGTATCACCACAAACTACATGTTGAAGACGTCCTCCTAGATATGGGCAAAGGCCACCTCGCCTCTATGGAAGTCCACACGAACTGCCTAGAACTCATGTTGTCATGTTAGAACAGACAGGAAGGAGTTGTCCCTCCCGTTGGTGTACTAGTCACCAACCTATTCTCCCATAATGATTCTCAGTTGTTATCTCCCTCACTATCCTTCCCTAGTCAGGTACCACTTGCTTGGGTTCTCCTGGTTACCACAACTAGAGAAGAAAATAATTGTCAGAGCAACTGATTCTCAATTTTGGGCCTTTGTAAGCCCCCAATACCCCTCTATTTATAGGAGGGGTTAGGGTCACAGTTCCCAATCTATGTGGGAGTGGAAGGGTTCCTAGTCTATGTGGGAGTGGAAGGGTTCCTAGTCCATAATTGGCTTATGACATCACAAGAAAAGAGAAGTTCCTAGTCACATTTTAGTTCTACCCAAGTGAATGTAAAGTTGGATAACAACTTCAACCAACAATATGTGTAAGGTGTTGCAGTGATTGTATAAATCCATTATCTTTGATATCTGAAATGAACTCAAGGCATGGAATTATCATCCTATCAATGTTAAATCCATGTTCCTTGAACCTAGAGTAGACTGTATCAGATATATATGCCCTCAACATCATGTATTGATTCAAATGTGCATGAACATGTGTTTTCTTAGTCTCGCTTATCAAGTGGCCAAGGATATAAAATAACAGTAAGAGGGAAAATCCCATCTACATCACTCATAGTCAATCCACATGTGTCACAGCTATGCAGTCATCACTTTTATGGCACTCCTTATTTGGGGTTACGTTGGATGAAGTCAAAGTATACCAAATGACATGTGATTAGTGTAGAGACTTTAGGTCTAAGAATCACAATCACCACCTTCACTATGAGAGATGACTATGACAACCAAGTATGGTTTACATGTGTCACTATCATGGTTGTTTTGTCTAATAGACTGTTCTCTAACATGTATATGTGTTCTTGTTTTGATGTACCATATCATGAATAATGAGATTTTGTCATCAACCAACACAAACTCTAGTCTTATGTGTTATTGTTATCTATCTTCCTTCTACAATAACATCTTACCAGGGACATAATAAGAATGTACATACTCTTAGCATCCCTATGATCTCAATGTTCAAGTCATGTACTTGAAGACATACGTCATTGAGTAATTGTAATTCTTTAGACATTCATTATCACTACAGTAAAAATACCCATCAGTGGCCTTTCAGAAATGCCACTGAAAAAAAAGCCAGTAAACAGGTTTAGCGGCATTTGTTGACATTTAAAAAAATGCCTCTAGCACTAATTCCACTAGGAAGATAGTGGCTTAAGTTGTAAAAGCCACTAAACATTTGTCTTTAGTGGCTTCGAATAAATGCCACATAAAGGCCACTAAACCATCATTTGGCATTTATAGAAAAGCCACTATCCATCATTTGGTTTTTATACAAATGCCACTATTTTGTATAATGTTGTTGTATAAAATAGTTTTGATTGAATGTAGTGGCTTATGAAAAAAGCCAGTAATGACATACTAGTTCTGCATTACTAATTTTTTATGGATTTTAGTCAGTCAATTTGTAGTTCATGATCAAGTTTTCTAATTGAATGCCAATTGAAGCCGAACACATTTTTCCAGAAGTATTGAACTTTTTTATTTATAATCAAATGACAATTACATGGGCAGGACATTTTACCTTGCCCCTTATATTCAATAC
Source organism: Alisma plantago-aquatica (assembly GCA_963693085.1). Classification (NCBI taxonomy): domain Eukaryota; kingdom Viridiplantae; phylum Streptophyta; class Magnoliopsida; order Alismatales; family Alismataceae; genus Alisma; species Alisma plantago-aquatica. Next base: position 974,557,016 of record OY856410.1, read on the forward strand.
AACACCATCACATATGACTATATATGGTACATATTCTAGACATGATCACTAACTGGATATCAACTCAATTTTCACTTGGAGACCCCCCAAAGGAATACAAACTCATTTTCTTACAAAAACATACGGGTCCATTCTAGCATTCCAAGTAGTTGTGAGCTTCTACAGGATTAGACCAGCTACACTGCAATGAAGGTTCATCCTTCTTCTCAGCTGCAGTAATAGCATATGATAATTTGGCCATAAAGTCATCAGATTCCTCTGTAGGTTCTTCCTTCTTCTCTTCCACCTAGGCAACAGAAGTCGTAGGTGCAACTGCATAGCCTGAAGCAGCAGCAGGGGCAGCAACAACTGCAAAATTGCTAGGATCCTTCCATGAAGTGAGCAAAAAGATGAGCACTTGCATGCAAATGTAAGACAAAAAAACTTACAGCACTAGCATGCAATAAGATAGTATCAGGAAAGATAGAACCATTTTCAAATTTATAAATAAGGTCATCTTCAGTAAGGTCAAGGACCTCAGGGCTGAATACAGATCCACTGTCATAAACTGACATCACAACCAGTCCATATGAGAAGGGCCTAATGTTGAGCTTTGCAAGAAGGGTAGCCTCATAAGAACCCACCTTCTCACCAATCCTAATAAGTTCGACATGGGTGATAATTTCAAATGTACCATTCACATTATGTCAGTTGAATAGAGTTTTCCATGCAGCAAAGCTTTAGACATTTAGCTAATCACACAACTAAGCAGATTATAGAAAGGGGGCAAAGCTGACAATCTTGACAATTATGTAAAAGCAAAAGATTATAATCAAACTCAATCTCGTTCAGTGTTCTCATAAAACTATAGTCTATACATAATAAGTTGAAAGAATTTTAGTAAGGTAAGAAAGCATAAAATGATTAATAAGAGCAAAACCTCACTAGTACAAATTGGGCCATTATTCACGAGTGAGTCCTGTCACAAACCCCTCTCTACATGCCCTCACAAATAGGGACGGTTGTGAGTCTGGCCCTCACAAATGGTCCATGAAGAGAACTCACGTGACAAATACCAGTGGCCCTCACGAATAGAATTGTCACAGACCAACTGACCCTCAAGAATGTTATATTGAGGGCCTATTTAGCCTTCATAAATACATTTTTGAGGGACTATTTAGCCTTCATAAATACATTTTTGAGGGCATGTTTAGTTCTCATAAATACATTTTTGAGGGACTTGATGGTCCTGGAGAATATATTTTTGAAGGGCTAATGCCTTCATTAATATTATTTTTGAGGGGCTATGTGGTCGTCATCAATGCAATTGTGATGGCCAATCTGGATCTCATTTTTGAGGGACTAAATACCTTCATTGATATATTTTTGAGGGATTACTATAAATGATTTGGTTATTGATTTATTGAATGGTTTGTTGAATGTTAATTAATTTTAAATTAAAACTTTGTATATATAACCTCAAACAATATTTTTATAAGAGTCACATGACATCATAAGAAGTTTCAACACCAAAATGACACATAAAAATGTTAAATCACTTCAAACCAATTTCTGTTAATGAAGAAAAATATTATCCATACATTGTGTGCTCAACGTTGATATAAATAACAAAAACATATGGTTCTAAAATTTGATATTGGTGACAATCAACATATCATGCTAGAAACTCTTAAGATCTGTAATGTCTCCATATTCCTTCAAATGGTGTGGTGCTCTTCATCAATGACAGGCCTCTTACGGTTGGGTACTTGAGTATTCTTCTCTTGTCACGTGAATGAGCTAGTTTTCCATCAATGTCAGGCCTCTTACAGTTGGGTACTTGAGTATTCTTCTCTTGTCACGTGAATGAGCTAGTTTTCCGTCAATTCCAAGCCTCATACGGTTGGGTACTTGAGTATTCTTCATCAATGCCAGGCCTCCAAATATTAGTTTCTATGTAACCAGCTAATCTCTCTTGTCACGTGAATGAGCTAGTTTTCCATCCACAATACTCAGTGCATAGTCCAATCCAACTTCAAAGTGATACGCCTCACATATATTTTTTTATTAATCTGTTACAAATGGAAAATGGATCGTCAAAGAAACAATTTTACATAAATAATTTATACGACCCCATATCCACTAAAATAATTGAGGAAAATTAATGAAAGAAATACGAAAGCAATAGAATGAAGTGTGAATAAGAAACCAAAATAGATTGACATAGAAGCTGAAAAACATTATATACTTTTGCTTACCATCTTGATGAGCCTTTCCAGCAAGAACCATAGTTCTAGTCACACTGGTACTCAGATCAAATATGATCGACTTGGGTTTTTCTCCTCCCGATTGTAGGCTCACACTATAAAAAATAGAGAGAAACAAACCTTCGTAGAACCTTCCTATCACACAAACTGCAGCAAGACAACAAAGTATACAAACTAACATAAGAAACTTTTATAAAATACAGATAGTAAAAATAAAAAGAAAAATATTTAAGCATTGGTCAACACCTCAATGATTGTTGTTTGACCAAGTCCCACGCCACACAACAACTATGATGGCTTCCCATGAAGCCTTGTCATCTGCTCCCTCTTGGTGTGATTCCATCCACCCTTGGCCCACCTCTTCCCTTGGTGTGATTCCATCCACCCTTGGCCCACCTCTTCCAAGTGAGGTTACAACAACTTTTGTCTTGCAAACTTGTTGCTATGTTGTTTCCCAGGTCCTATATTTTTCCCATTAAGGCTGGTTTGCATGAGAAGGCACATTTGGGAGGGGGGAGGGAGTAGAGCCCTTCTTTTGAACATTGCATTGTTGATATGCAATGTAGTTGGGTAGGTTAGGACTGCAAACATGTTTTTACTTTCCTTTTTAGATCTGCAGCTATCCAAAAAAATAGTCCATCATATGTGTGGCTTCTACCTCCTATGTTCAGGGACCAATCAGACATTCTTGGTCTCAGTGTTGCTTAGATGTTGTATGATCCAGGTGCAATAAATTATGATTTTCTACTGGTTAGTTTTCAAAAGTATTTCTAACGAGAAAGTGCATATGGCTGCTTGCATCATGCCTTATAAATCCATGTGGATTAGTGGAGTTTCTATGATGAAGATTAGTGAAAATAGTACACAAGGTAGCATGTAGGAAGTCAAGAATCTGCTATCCTATAATAGTACAAAAAGACTAGTAAAAATGACATCTTAGGTTCACAAGAGTGCATCATACACATCCCTAAAGCCATTTCAATTGATGACCTCCACCCTTCTGCCAACAATCTTAGAATGAAGTTCATGCGTTGGAGAAGGAGATAGCTCGAGATAGGCATTACCTTATTTATGGATTTTCTTGCTTCTCATTTTTTCTGTATTTTTCTTTTCATCATCTACTATATTTATATTTTCCATGTTTACATGTGTGTGTCATTATGTGTATTTGTTGCTCTATTTTAACGATTTCTATAGGCCTTCTCTATTTTAACAATTTCTATAGGCCTCCCCTTATTCTGCTCAGCTTTGGCATGCAAAATCATGTGATAAATACTACATATCTACTCAGTTGAAATATCAATGAGATGGGAACAAGTCGAGGGTGTTAGGCAGCCATCTTTACCCTTAAATGAAATTCCTTGAGCCCTCTTTGATCTTCACTATTAAGCCAATGATAACCAACTACATCTGCTTTCTTCTTCAAAAAGGTGATAGCACTAAAGTCCAAGGATATCATGTGCATAAACACCCACAAACCACATCACCAAGGATCAACCTCTTCACATTAGATCATACACCTAAAAACCTATCCATAGTAGAAACACAGTTACACAGCAGACACAAACAAGCACCAGTAGCTTAAACCAAAATGGAATATGAAACAAGGGAACACAGAAAGTCTAGACTACTCAGCAGCTTAGCCAAGGGAAAACCTAAAAGCTTACAGAAAACCACTGTCTCTGCCCCTGCTACCCAATTATTGCACATGTCAATCTGCAGTTTTTCATGTTTAATAAGACCTAGTACCCCACTTCAAGCTCCATTATCTCCAACAATTATATCTAAATGAACCAATCCCTTTGTGTCAAACAAAATGTAGGAAGTAATATGTTTTGATATTAGTTTCCCTGCTAAACCTACTGGTAAAGCAACACAGTGCCATAAGAATTATTTCCCCTTAACCTTAAGTCCATAGGTTTAGCAGTAGATTGATCCTTGGTGATGTGGTTTATGGGTGTTTATGCACATGATATCCTTGGACTTTAGTGCTATCACCTTTTTGGTTGTTTAAACAAGCCAGTATCTATACTACACGATATGTATCTTGTAAGGGACATGTAATGAACATTGATGTTTGATCAACCCAATAAAGGAGTTGTAACCTTATACATGTGGTTTAATAAACCACCTGTATGAAATTGGGTAGTAGGGGCTAAAAGATGGTATTCAAAGGTAATCATTGCATGTGGAATAAAGGTCTAATATTGTTAAACCACATGTATAAGGTTACAACTATGTTTTAATGGATAGCAGGGGCAACACTATCAGCTTTTAGGTTTTCCCTTGGCTAAGCTGCTGAGTAGTTTAAGTATTAAGACATTGCTTCTGTGTAATGTGAATATATACAAGGGACTACTCAGCAGTTTAAGAATTATCTGTGTTAAGGATAATTATCATAAGTTAAAGGAAACTGGCTTAAACTATTATCCTAGAATTGTCCTTATACAAGTCTAATATGATAAAACCAACATGTCATATAGTAATGTATACACCTTATATAGGTCAAACAGCAATGTGTAGCATATTAAACAAGGGGACAAGATATAGTAATGTGGAAAGTCCAGCATATTATATTCTAGGAATGAAACCTAGAATGTATATAGGTCCAGTAATGTGGGTGTTTCATGTGAAAAATATTCTAGGTCATTTCTATATAGGTCCAGCAGTTTAAGAATTATCTGTGTTAAGGATAATTTATTATATATGCTAATATGACCTATAATAACACATTGTATATATAGTTTATACCCAGTAGGATGCACGCTTTACACCTGCTGAAAGCTATTGAACACATTGTATAAACACATTGTTGTTTGATCCACATTGTATAAACACATTGTTGTTTGATCCACATTGTATAACACTGGTGGTTTTTGAAAGCTATTGAACACATTGTATAACATTGTGTTTATATTAAACTGTTTATAAAAGTCTCAATATGACCTATATGAACACCTCTAAACCTAAGGTATATACTCTCACAGAAATGTGTTTACACCTGCTAAACCTATGGACTTAATATAAGATACATAATTTATTTGTGTCATAGTTTCATTCTAGAAATGTGTTTCACATGAAACACCCACATTACTGGACCTATATACATTCTAGGTTTCATTCCTAGAGTTTTAGAGCCATGTTAGAAACCTATAAATGTTTCTTAAACTGTGAGATTATATATAATTAACCAGTAGGGCAGAGTAATGTGGGCATACTACACATACAATTGGTTAATCTCAATAAGCTCCTTAACCTAAGGCACAGATCAATTCTCACATGAATGTGTGAGATTATATATAATTAACCAGTTGTTTTATAAAAGTCCATAGTTTAAATAATTCTCACAATTTATACCCAGTAGGATCCATGCTTTACTCCTACTGAAAGCTATTCAACACATTATATAAACACATTGATGTTTGATCCACATTAGCAGGGGAAACACCAATGCATAAAAGTATAGAGACATGTGCTTCTTAAAACATAGTATGTTTGAAGACATATTTTAACATATTCACATTACTCTCAAATTGGATAAATCTCAACATATTAGTTTCCCTACTAAACCTACTGGTAAAGCAACACAGTGAGCCAAGGGAATAAACACAGTGAGCCAAGGGAATAAACAACTTATTGAGCCAAGGGAATAAACTGCTAAACCCACAAAGTGTTCAAGTATAAATTAAACTAAACACAGTGATAACCAACCACATTAGTAGGTGGTTTCTGAAAGCTATTAGTAGGTTTAGCAGGTTGGCTTGAGGTTTAGGGATTTACAGAAGAATTCACATAAGGAAAGGAAATTGGCTTCTGAAGGTAATGACAACATGGTATGTATCTATTTTAATTTCATCCCTAACAGAATATTAGACAGTTGTCTCTTTCCAGTTAGCTCCAAGTATGGAACCAACACTCTCAACTTATTCTGAAAGCTATTGAACACATTGTTGATGTAAAAGACATTGTGTGGGTCACATATTCCCATGTCTCACTAAAAAGTATGTTGCATGGAAAGGTGCATGTGTTGGCTACATATCACGTAACATATTCACATTACTCTCAATAAGCTCCTTAACATCAAGCCAACACAGTTTCATACTACACAAATTAAAGGATCCATTAAAGAATCTATAGACTTGCACACTACAAGCTAAGCAAAGACACGATGAACCAATTACTTTTGAGATTTTTTTTCAAAGCTCCATAAATATAAAAGCAATAGTGTAATCAGATAGTCAAACAATTATAAATGAGCATATAGTTTGAGAAAAGTGCAAACCTTATTTAAAACAATAGTGTAATCAGATAGTCAAACAATTATAAATGAGCATATAGTTTGAGAAAAGTGCAATCAGATATTAAAACAAACTAGATAGTTTGTGCTTGGGTCCCTAAATATTAAAACAAAGCAAAAACAAGTAGAATAAAGCCTAATATGTCCTACACCACTCTTCTTTTGTTATTTGTGCCTGACTCAACAACATTTCTTTGAATAGGCGTGTTTGCATGTGTTACATATGGCCATACCATCTCACATGGGCCCCACACCACCTCAATACTCGTCGCCCCCACTTTGTTCATGATATAGTCATTTCTCAAGTGATCTTTCCTTATCTTCCCACACATCTGCCTTATATGCAATTCACAAACCATATAGCTATTTTTTTTTCTTGTAGCTTGCTACTTGTAAGATTTTTGGATGCCAAACTGGAAGCACACCAACTCTAGATTAGCAAGTCATTAGTACTCAATGTCACAATGTCAGATTAAATATATCTCTTTAAGTCTTCATTTTGTCATAATAGAGTGTGTGCTTTTACACAAAGCAACATATTGCATAATTTCAACTTCTACATCCGCATTATAAATCTTATTTTTAGAACATTACAAGCATGTCATTCACATTTTTGGTTAGTATTGAAGTTGCTCCTTATTAGCTCTCCTCGAGTTAATTTAGGTTTATACCTCCCATTTATTGTCTAAATCGTTAATATCCAATTATTCACCATGAAGTATAATAATTAAAATGTACATGAAGGTAAGAAATGTGCTCGGCAGAGTTTTCATATATGAATAATGGATAAACTCATAAATGGGAAACATAAATAAACACATTTAGATATACTTATTCTAGAATAATTTTACCTTCAATTCTACAGGAGTCATGTTGAGGATAACAGAAGCCTTTAGTTCTTTCTTTAAAAACTGCCTCGCCAATCTTGCATTGTGCTGTGAATACAATTTAGGTTGATACAATTTATTAACTGCATCAGATATTAATTCACAATTTCACATATTCAAAGTGTAGATTTTAATTGATGAAAATACAAAGAGAACAAGGGAGCATCATTACTAAATAATACAAGTGAAAGGCATGAGAGGAAAATTGCAATTTGTTTTGGCAGTTCCCTAGTTAACCGTATTACAAAGCTCTCACCACAGAGACTAATGCAACTATTGTCATGGTGGCGCACTCCAACTATAAAATGAAGAGACAAACTTTGAACACTTTAACTATCCTACTACTCTAGTAAGTTCTTATACATATAACATGCATCCCTAGATCCATAAGTTAGAAATCGGTGTTTCTTTACATAAACAAACTACATAGGATCATCATCCCTTCCACTAGGAGTACTGATTGAGAATGGTTTATCAATCCCAATAATAGGTTAACTGTCACAAACTACAATGAAGCCTAAATCTTTAGCCTAGTTAACTAAAAACCCTACTTCTCACACATGGACCATCAGCATGACACTTAAATGCGTAAGGCTAGTAGGAGGAAATTATTTAATATCAGAATTTCTGAAGTAATAACAATTTAAACCCTTGTCATCAAGTAAATACAAGAAAGAAGCACCACCATATTAGGGAAACTATAACAACACAAATCTTGAATATATTCTTCTAAAGTAGTGTTTCAAAATTTGTCATAAATGAGGAAAAAGTAGTGTGCCCAAAGTCGTCACTAGATAAAGGATTTTTTTTTGCTAAAGTGTGAAGCTAGCCAAGAGGTTCAAAGCATCACATGAAATTCCCTTTGTATTTGATAGTGAGCTTTGACTACCAAACTTCTTGAGATGAGACTTAAAAAAAATACCTTCAGATTATACTCAATGGACAGTATTTTCTGCTTGTATATAAGAATCTTTGAGCCAAGAGAGTCGTACGCCACCTTTTCAAGACTGGCCACTGTGGATATTGCATCTTTGGCACATGAAAATATCATATCGCCCTATTTAACAGGGAAGAAAAATGCAATTTATAGTGGAGTTATTCGCAGTAATCAATTTAATGAGATGACATCCAACTGGTTACTACACTTGTTGAAAAGTATAAGATGTGTAAATGGAAAAGACATAACAAAAGAAAACAATTAGAAAGACAAAGATGCATAAGATTTTCTGATGAAGAAATGAAAAACTTCAGAATCTTCTCTAGCAAGTCATATGCAAATCTTACCTTATCATCGCAAACAGGATAAGATGGAGATTTATCATCAACTTTTGATCTGTTCTTGAATTTACATATAGGCTCAACCCCTTCAAGAAGTTTCTCCAACCCCCATTCACGTTGCTGACTTCCAGTCACTGCCTTGAACTTCACTATAATAACCTCTGCTGGTGTATCATCATATTCTTCTTTAAGATGAACTTTTTGGTTCCCAATGGCAAGGCCTCTTAAGCATTCATCTGTTTCTCCAATGTCATAGTCTCCCAAGTATTCATGAGTTTTTTCCAAGAGCAGTTTGATTTCTTGCGACACCTCGTCCGGAAAGCCACTGTCATCTATTAGAAAATCCATCTACATGAAGGAAAATATATAATAAGTTAAGCACACATTACAAGAAATATATATATATATATGCAATTCAAATAGTATATTGATTATATTCCTTTCAGTCTATCTAGGTATTTATATTCCTTGATTATATATATATAAATAATCGAGCAACCTGATATAGGTCTGATTTAGGTACTAGCCAACAAAGGTCATTGTTAAAGTCAATAACATAACATAAGAAAAGTTGTAACTTCTGAGGCAAAGCCATTAAAAATTCCACAAAGACTTCTAAATGAAAAATACAGTAATGTGTCAGAATGAATTTACCTCGGGCAGAATGAATTTCCACTTCCACACCCGTTGAAGTTGACATGAAGTCAAAGTCCTGCAATATGCTTTATAGCTTATATTTGGGTACAGGCTTGCTTAAGAAAACAACTGGAGCTGCCTCTCTCCCAACAATACTTAACTGTGCTTATGAAGCACTGTTGAGACTTGAAGCAACGTAGGCAACCAGAAAATAGAACCCAGGTGCAAGAAAAGCACATGTGCCTCCAAGGATTGAAGATCAGCCAGCAATTGGAGGCATTCTGCTTGGTGTTTTCATCACCAGCTCAGTATTCTTATGGTGATCTGTTACGGAAGCAGTTAAATAGTGATGATATTATACCATGTATTGCAGGACTAGACTAGTAGCATGTTTGTTATGGAATCCATATATCTCCTGTCCATATATTTATGGTTCTCTTAGATAATACAATGCTTATTTCTTTACTTTATTTGACCAATAATATCAAAGATTTATGGACTCGATAAAAAGTGAGCTTTCAGTCTAGTCCTATAATACGTGACATGATGTCATCACTACTTAAACTTCTCTTGTAACAGAAATCACTAGAAAAATCTTGACACTTGCAGTTGCCACCCCTTTTGCTGATAGCCTGCCAAAAACTTACATATTGCCCAAAAACTCTCATCTTCTTTATTTTTCTCACTTCTATCGTTAAGCTTGAGAATATGATTCAAACAGAGAAAAATGGAAACAAAGGATCCGAATTGCCAACCCCAACATGGTTGCGATGTAAACCTAGAAGAAAATGATGATGACGATTGAAATTTATCTCACCATATTAGTTTCTTTTCCTTTTTCTTCCATCTTCAGCAGCTGCTTCCAACTCCAGTTACAGAGGAAAGCAGTTGTTGTAGAGTACAAACAAGGAGTTATACTATACCATCCACTCATTCCTCAAGCAGTGACACTCTCCAGTGGCAAACTCCTCAGTCTTGTGGATTGCTCCTTCAGGGGTGTCAATATAGTGTCTTTCTCCTCCATATGATAGCAATCACTTCTTAGCATGGAACTAAATGTCATCGACATGGGGCAAAATGTAGCTGATAATGTCGATGTCGACGTTCGGCGACGTCGAATCCATGTAAACATCCTCATTCCACAATTCGTCGAAGTTCTCGACAATTCCCCATATGTCGACAAAGTTGACCCAAGTCCATACAAAAGTTCCACAATGTCCTCGACATCTGTCAAAGTTGGCGAAATTCTTCTGGTATTTTGTGGAGTTTGTTGTGTGATAGGGGGGGGTGTTGGAGCTTAAGGTAAGATGATTTTGATGTTAGTTTTTACTATTTTAATCTAATATTAATAGATGGATTCCCTTTCTGCTAAATCTACCATAGATTTACACCATGTGTGTATTTTTGTATACAATCATATAGAAACTTAAGAATCTGCTTTTTCAAAAAGCGGCCGCTTGAGCGCCCGCCTGGTGCTCAAGCAGCCACAAGGTGGTGTCTGCACGCCTCCCGCTTCCCACTTTCTAAAACATTGGCAGCAGCCAGCTCTTCTCTATCACCTAAAGGCTACATCTATGCTGTGGATTGTGGTAAGTTGTCAATAACCACACAACCCAATGTTCACTCTTGCTTTAGAGCTCGCTTCATTCATCTATGTCGTTGTCTTGATTTACTTTCTGTTACCAGTCACCAACATCTTGATACCCGTGGCAGGGAGGAACTCTGATCCATTTGTGCCATCTTCTGTTTGTGTCTTGCCTCTTATAACCTTATCCCGTATCAGAAACCTAATAGAGTTTTCCCTCCTTACAATTGACAGTTTACCCTAACATGAACACCATGAACCACATCAAGTGGTTGATAGTGCAGGTCCTTTCTCGTGGAAAATTGAGCCTATATCAATGAACATTTATTATCTTCTGCTCTATTTCTACCTCACTGCCAAAATACCTCCAGCATGCTCCAACTATGGCATCTCGATCGTCTGGGTCTACATGCTCCTACATAAAGGGCATGGGCCACCTACATACCCCAAATATGGTTTAAGTGTCATCCCATAGAAGCTTTCCCACCAGTTTCACTACCATCTCAACAAGGATCATAACAGATCCATGTGTGACTTCTTGGAAATATTCTCGTAGTTTTCTTAGTGATCCATTTATAAATACTGGTTTTTTGTTATCTTCTTTCAAAAATCGCAGTTGTTATAATACTTTGTTAATTTTACCATTCTAAGCGTCAAATATGTAGTATTTTACAATTGTACTATTTTTGCTACTTCACTGTTTCACGTATTTGATATCATTGAGTTTGTTCGTGACTTCATGTATTAGACTCATCTTAGTAACACTTTTGGGTAGACATGATCTCAGAATAGGACTTCGACTTCAAGTTGACTTCGACAAGTGTGGAAGTGGAAGTTTGTGGAAACATCGAGAAAACTTCGAGGATTTTTACACCAAACTTCGACACATCTTTGACAAATATTAAGCTCAAAATAGTGATTTCATGATGAAAATTGTTAGATTTCATCAAGTTATCCTAAACACTAAATATATAAATTTATACATAGCCATCCATATATGTTTACATATAAAGAAAAACACAATCACGTGCAAATATACTAATTCATCACAATTACTTGCCCAGAGAGCACAATGGGACATACTACTTAATGATATGATGTGTAAGCCATGGTTGTCAAGGCGGCTAGGTGGTCAACATTTCCTAAGGGGCGCCTAGCCCGCCAAGGCGCCTAGGCTGTTCTGGGCATTTTTTATATTTTGTATCTTTTTCAGTATGTTAATTTGATTCTTATTATACATATATACTACATATAATACCATATAGGAAACATAAAAAGAGGGCTGAACGAGGTGATGACAACAGTAGCAGGAGATGGGAATAGGAAGAAAAAGGGGAAGTAATATCAACAAGCCTGCAACAACAATTGGAGCAGGCGAAGTAGAAAAGAAAGCAGGGAAAAAGGAAATGGAGGATGGAAAACAAAAGAAAAGAAATATAAACAACAACAGCAACATCACGAGGAATAGGTGATGTAAAAGAGGAAAGTAGAAAGTACAACATCATCAACATTACGAAGCATAGGTGGTGATGTAAAAGAGGATTTGAAGAAAACAAAATTAAAAAAAACACAACAGTAGTAGGATCTCGGAGTAGGAGGGGATATAGGAGGAATAACTAAAAAAACGCAGCAGCAGTAGGATTAAGGACTAAAATGCAGGAGAAAGGATAAAAAAAGAAAATAAAAAGAAGCAAGAAAAACAAACATATGATGAAGTAATTTTTTTAACAAACAAGCTATGATGACTTACCAATTTGGCCCAAATCAAACATGTTTTCCCTATTTTCCAAATTTTGGCCTGATTTTGTCTAAATCAGACCTATTTCAGCCATAAATTGACTCAAGCTAATCTAATTTGACCAAATCCAGACTTGATTCATGTTAATTTATCATTTAAATGACTTAATTTAGGCTTAAAAGGCCTTAGAAACCCATATAATGCACATACTAGGTTGGGCACCTAGTTTGAGGCGCCTTGCCTAGCGCCTAGGATGCCTAGGCGGTGCCTTGATAACTATGGTGTAAGCAATGTGCCATGATCAGACAGACTAAATATAGGGATAAAAATACTTACTTATTCCATTATATATGTAACCGACACAAAATACATTCACAACCTCTTGATTAGTGTGATTCACACTACCAACAAAACCCAGATCATCTAGGCATTTAACTCCTTCTTTGAGGACCTCTTCAAACTTGGTTGGTATTTTTCTAATCTCTTCCTATTGAACTGGCATATTCTAGTCCCAAACAAGTTCAGAAATGCTACTATCATGGGCGACCCTATCGCATATATAAAAATCAAGATGGAGATGACATCCCTAGGCAAAAATAATCAATAGTTTCAAACATAGGAGTCAGTTTGTTAAGATATAAGGAACAGACTTGAGTTTGGAATCTGTTTTCTCATATATCATGGACATGTTCAAAACAAAATTTTGTGTTTAGTTCCAAATTTCAAAGGAAACTGAATTTTGTGATTTTGCCTGTATATAGGTGCCCACAGTAGCATTGATATTCTTCTTGTCTGGCCGACTTATAAATTTTTGTGATCATTTCACAAAGTATGCATGTTTATTTCATAGGTACATCTATGGTGAAAACACGATGAAAACTCCTAGTAAACATGCATACTTTGTGAAAATGATCACAAAAATTTACAAGTCGGCCAGACAAGAAGAATATCAATGCTATTGTGGGTACCTATATACAGGCAAAAACACAAAATTCAGTTTCCTTTGAAATTTGGAACCATCACAAAATAAAATGTTCCACTGAGTTCTATACAATGGTAAACGAAATACATGGATTGTTTGATTTTTAGTAGGAGTGTGAAGAGCGGTTTCACAATTGCAAAGAGCTTCTACCCTACAAAATCACACTTTGCACACTCAGTGCACCCAGAAAATAGAGTAAGATGCCGCTAGCCACTGTGTTTAGCTGAAGTACTATGTTGTAGACGAAGGTAGCAAATAGCAGACATATAATTTCTTATTGTGGCGGAAGACAACTAAAGGCTAATTAGGTTGGATGTAAAACCAACCAACATGTGGAGTTACAAAACAGGAAATTGTTTGCAGTTAGTTGAAACTCAAATGTTTTCGTCTGGTTCTGAGTAGATTGAACGGATCATGTTGGTTTGTAAATGTTTGGTTGATAGTAGCTACAATTCATACTGATAGTAGAAGCAGCCATCGTGGCAATGAAAAATTACCTGTCATATGACAACGAATGGAGCAGGAGGAAGATAATACAAGCCAGGATGTACATGGCACAACCGTGGAACTGGAACCACACCGAGAAAGTGCACAGTTCATTCCCCAAGTTTTCTGTAGAGCTGAAAATCAGAATGTGGTTCCTTTGCACATAGTGGGTCGGCACCACTTCCAACCAAACGCAAGGGTTACAACTCACTGCTTAGTTGCAACTGCACCAGTTGGTTTGCGGAGAAACCAAACAGGTCCTAAGTGAATATGATACCACGAGAAGCAATTCAAGACCAAAAAAGGGCTAAAGGTAAAAGACTAAAGTATGGGACCTTTGTCTGAAGACCAGCATAGGTACATCTATGGTGAAAACACGGGACCTTTGTCGACCCACCATCTTGAGTAAAATTAGTTAAAAACTGAATCATAGAAAGAAGGTTTAAAGACCCAAAATTGTGTCAGTACCTTCAATTTATCGGAGATCAACCACGGCGGTGTTCCTGCTCGAGGCTCGCTTGAGACGATATTGGAGTTTCGACCGAGGGCTTGCGTCGGAGTGACGGCCGAGGGCATCGGGCTTGCGAGGGCGTCAGATTGCTAGACAAGCGCTTGCACGCGGAGCAACGGAGGGCGGAGAGGAAACGACTGGTGCCGAGAGTGAAGAGAAAATGACCAGTGCTGAGAGGGGAGAACCAGCGGACACGCACGGCGCGAGAGGGAGATGCACACGGCGTGAGGGGAACAACGCAGCTATGAAATGTGAAACAGTTCTCACGGAACAAGGGGAGGGTTTATCTTTTATTTTTTAATTTTGATTTACAGATGTTATGATTTAGAATGGAGGCAAGGGTTATGAGATGGAGGGAAATATTTGGCATGACATTTTTCACGGGGTTATTAGTGAGTAATGTATTTGTGAGGGATTAGTGTTCACATAAAAGGTCTAAGGATGTTAAAAACACGGTTGAGGAATTTGGCCCCATGTTTGAAGGATGAGCCCTCACAAATAGACATCATTATTCACGATTTTTGGTTCCTCACAAATGTTCTTCAACAAAGGCCAAATTTTTTGTAGTGCCTGGTGAAGGCCTTCATGTTGTTATAGATAGATCTCCCTTCGTCAACTGCAATAAATATTGTACTAAAGTTATCATCATCAAGAACCATGTCTGAAGCCTCGTTGGCAACCTAGACTGACACATAAAAAGAGAAGAAACATCATTATCGATAATAATTACTAAAAGTCAAGAAGATAGATATACAAATTCCCATAGCGAATATAATCACCTCAGCTCCAGAAATTCCCATGGCAATACCAATGTTTGCCATTTTCAGAGCAGGTGCATCATTGACACCATCACCAGTCATGGCAACCACCACATGTAAAAAACAAGTAACTGCAAAACATGCAAGAAGACTTTCTAGAGTAGGAAGCAAAAAGACATTTACAACCTTATCTCTCGAGAATGGCCTTTAATCTCTTGGAGAAACCATTCTTCCTTAAGGCTTCTTCGTAGACTTCTCCACCAGAGCATAGTTCTGACATGTTGACAATGACTTCATGTACCTCTGTAGAGAAATTAGGATGCAAAACTGTAGAGGTACACGAAGTCATTGTCAACATATCAGTAACAGCAGAGCTAGCAGAAGTGTTAGTGAAGAGGATTGCATAAAAATGAAACACTGATTGCATACACCTACATTAAGGCAAGGCAAAAGGTGATCATCATTGTTAGTAAGTTGGACATCAGAATTTAAGCAGAACATACTAATTTAGATACTACTTTTAGATACCACTTTGGCTAGGCTGCAATACATCGAAGAAGCTGATCAGACAACCTTCTCTCTCGAGAATATGCGAGATAATCCAACACACATAGAAGCATGCAACTAAAATATGTCAGATACATTTCAGACAGTGGAAACTTCATGCCAACGAAACAAGCATATATAAGTCAAATAATAACGACAAGCTAAAATAAACATTGGTTGCTACTTTGTAATTTTCTCATTCAAAACTATCATCCTCATCACTTTGATATACACTTTCATCATCCTGCTGAATTTGGGATTGGTCTTTCTCAATTGTTGAACTATCAACAGTAATTCCTTCCATATCCAATCTAACTATGTCACAGTCTACATTTTCATCCTCTATTTCCATTGATGGCCCATCTCTAGGTTCACCTTGCACATAAGCTTCGACAATCTCACTACAAGATGGATCTTCCATGTTGAACATATCTCGTGGTTACAGCAAAATGCCACCCTTTTGCAGTGACATGTTCTACATAAAATAATTGTCCAACTTTAGATGCCACTACATACGGTTCTCTAGTTGATTGAAGTCATGTCAAATTAACAATAGTCAACCCATGTTCATCATGCTTGATTGTCCTCTTGGAGTAGATTTCCACCCAATCACACTTAAATAATGTCACCTTAAAGTGTTCATAATAATTGAGCACAATAACATCCTTCAAAACACCATAGTAGGTAACATCTCTAGTAATTGGATTGCAGCCAGTGGTTTTAGCATAACAATCAGTCTTAGCTACCAGAAAGACTCCACTATTTTGTGTTGTTAGATATCGATCTTTTGCTTTGGTATGGAATCTGTGACCGTTGATAATGTAGCCCTTGTATTTAACGGCCATTTGATGTGGACCTTGAGAAAGAAACTTGATTTTATCATCCACCATCTCTATTCTTAGGAGTGTCTCAATCTAACACAAGAAAAGTTTGTTAGTATTTAATCATGAAGCATACCAAATTTAATTATGACAAATTAACTTACATGTTCCTTAAACCATCCATCATATGAGTTACTATGTATTCTATGTACCTCCTTTAAGGACTTATGAGGATGTTTTAGCCTAATGATATCATAGTGCTTCCTGAAAACAAAATATGTGCAATATGTAATTGGAATATGTAATAATATTTTAATAATAGAAGGCAATTGTCACTAACTTACTTAATGTAGGGTTCAACTGTGTCACAATTGAATAGTACATGCTTATGGGCTTGTTGCAATGTATGTTCGTCCAAGACACATGCTATCATTTTACCAACACCACGACCTACTGTCGAGAAAATCATCCAATCATCATTGTCATGTGTTGGCTCGTTTTCCAAATTTATTTCGTCAATATCATTTCTATTTGGCCGATTTAATTTTGTTTCATCTCCATCCAAGTATCTTGAACAAAAAGTAAGACACTCTTCAGCTATTTATCCTTCTGCTATTGATCCTTCTGGATATCTTTTATTACGAACATATCCTTTTAGAGTCTGCAGATACCTGATAACAAAGTTGGCAAAAATATTATGACAAATTAAATTCCAATAGGTGAAGTCATCACGACATATGAAAAGTTACCTTTCAATTGGATACATCCAACGATACTGAACAGGGCTGGCTATCTTAGCTTCAAAAATGATATGGACTGATAGATGCACCATTATGTCAAAAAAACATGGAGGGAAAATCTTCTCCATCTCACAAAGTGTCACAGCTATTGAATTTTCCAATGTAGCAAAATCATTTGGATCTATGACTTTAGTGCACAACCTATGAAAATAGCGACACAGATTAATAATACATGACTTAGCATTCTTACTGGACAAAGACACAGTGATAGCTAATGGCAGAAGTTGTTGCATCAACACGTGATAATCGTGACTTTTCATTGGTAGCATCTTCTGATCCGTCGGTCATGCACATCTAGATATATTAGATGCATACCCATATAGAACTTTGATAGATTTTAGTAGGTTGCAAAATGATATTTTTTTCTTCTTTTCTCATCGTATAGCAAGATGGAGGTAGTATGGAATGTGTGTCAACAATTTGTGGATGAAGCGGAAATCTAATTCCCATATCCTCCAAATCCTTCCTTGCATTCAAGTTGTCCTTACTTTTATCCTTCAGACCTAGCAATGTTCCAACAATACTCTCACATATATTCTTCTCAATGTTCATGACATCCAGATTGTGCCTTATAATGTTAGATTTCCAATATGGTAGCTCGAAGAATATGCTTTTCCTATCCCAATTGTGTGTCGAATCTTTACCTCTCAGCCTTTTCTTACCAATTACAGTGCTTCCGCCATCCAATTGTGACAAGATTTCAGCTCCAGAAGGAGGTTTAGGTGGACTACTAAATTCTTGCTCACTGTCAAATGCCCTAGCTTCTTTCCAAAATATGTAGCCAGCTGGAAAAAATCTACAGTGTTCTCTGTAACAAACTTTACGGCTATGTGGCAACCAATGTGAGATAGTATCTTTATTTCAATAAGGACATGCTTTGTAGCCTTTAGTACTCCAACCAGATAGATGTGCATATCTTAGAAAATAACTAATAGTCCATAATAAAGAAGCACGCATCTGAAAGAATTCCTTGGCTCTAGCGTCATATGTTTGTACACTAGTACTCCATAATTCTTTCAGCTCATCAATCAATGGACGCAAGTGAACATCTATATTCTGTGGCGAAGATGGTCCAAAAAATAGTAGGGACAACATAAAATATTGTTGCTTCATGCACAACCAAGGAGGTAAATTATATGGAATAATTACAATAGGCCATGTACTATGAGAATTACTCATTGTCCTAAAAGGATTAAATTCGTCAATGGCAAGTCCCAATCGAATATTTCTAGCGTCTGTAGCAAATTCTGGATGCATAACATCAAATGTTTTCCATGCAGGTGAATCTACGTGGTGTCTTAACTTTTCATCTTTTTCATATTCTTCTACATACCACTTCATTAAGGAAGAGGTTTTTAATGACATGAACAACCTCCTCAGTCGTGGTATAATTGGAAAGTGTCTGAGCACTTTGGAAGGTGTTCTTCTGGGTTTGTTTACTAGCTCCTCATCATCATCATCTAGTGTTGAAGTCGTTAGCCATCTTGATTCTCCACATGTATCACAGACGTCTTTATCAGCAGTCTCCTTCCAAAACAGCATGCTACCATTTCGACAAACATGAATCTTCACATAATATAATCCGAACTCCTTTATTGTCTTCTTCAGCTCATAAAAGGAATTAGGTAATTGTTCTCCTTCTGGTAGCATTTTTTAAAGAACTTAAGAAACATAGATGATGCTTTCTTACTCAAGGCATTAAGACAAACCAGGTGATAGAATTCTAGGATGGAAGCAAGTTTGGTAAATTTCTTACATCCTGGATATAATTCTATCTCAGAATCCTTTAACAAGATATAAAATTTGTCAGCATTTAAATGTTGATCAGTAGCTGATTGTACTCCTTCCATATTTTCGTCTTCACTGAAACTCAGAAAAACATCATGCAACATATCTTGTAAATTTTCATCATCTAGACAATCACCCTGATCAGTTGGAGCATCCATTTCAACATCGACATCTTCTCCATGAAAAGCCCAAAAAATATAGCTTTGTAAGAAGTCATTCCACAATAGATGACTCAATGCAGTCTGTATGGTGACCTGGTATACATTAGTGCACTTTCTACAAGGGCATACAATCTTGTCTCCAATCGCTGAATGTTGAAAAGTGAAATCCAAAAAGTTCGGATACTCCACATAGGTATTTACAATCTTGTCTCCAATCCTCTACTATCCAAGACTTATCTATTCTACAAAAATAATAAAAAATATAACATCAAGAATTGTGACACTCGTTTGACTGGTGAATTGTGACAAATACTGTAAAAAATACATTTATTGGTGATTTCCTTGTTTAAAAGTAACAAAATTTCATTCTACAAAATAGTAAAAAATACATTTATTGGTGATTTCCTTATTTAAAAGTAACAAAATTTCATCAAGAATTGAGACACCCATTTGACTGGTGACTTGGCCATTTTTTTGATGATGCTGTGTCGCGGAGGGAGTCCCTCATAGACAAATCCAATTAGCATGTTCAGAAGCCAGACCTGGTCCTCTTGGCCAATTAGCATGTTCTGAATCCACGCAAGCCAACTGGTTGTGGATACCTTAAAGTGCATTTGCCATCATACTGAATGTCGATTACAGTTGTCGAGGTTCCATACTTTAAAGTCACTTGACCAGCCATGTAGAGTATTTTGTTCAAATGATGCCACTGTCTAGTAATGGTGAGTTGTGCTAGTGTACGATGGTCTAGGGTGATGTCCGGCTGTTCTTTTTTAGGGAAAAGGATAGGGGGGGTCAAGGCCTAGACCATAGTGATTGTTGTGGGTGAAAAGAGACTGCAAAATATTAGTACTAACAATTGTAAGTATATATAACGATGTTATATATTTTCAATAAGTATATATAATGATGTTACATATTTTCATAGACAACTTGAGAAATACAAATCAGACTTAGATGGAAAGTAAGACGAGTATGTCATTATACCAACAATTACCGTAGTCTACATTATGAATTATTATGTCTATTTTAAGGAGATCACTTATGAATTATTATGTCTACATTATGATTTTCAATTATATTGATCGTTGCATTTCACATCACCTAGTTTCTCAAACAATTTTGTGGGAAGACCATGTAAACATCAAATAGAAAATACCAATCTACCAGCTTAATAGGGAATTGATTAATTACATGTGATGCTTACATGAACTCTATAAGTCATATTTTGTTAACATATTTGAAGTGCTATAGTTTCTTCATTCTTGTCTTTCTTCAAAATTATAACACTACAGATAAAAAGTATTAATGATGTATGTAGAACAGAAGTCGGATCCAAGGCAAATACCTTTTAAGTATTGTCAATTGAAATGGCCGGAAATAAGAGTAGACTACTATTGGTAAATACATTATTAGTCGAAATATGTTTTTTTATTCTGCTGCAAGGTTTCCCATTAATAGTTATTGATGATTTAGGATAACCTACAGATGAACAACAAATTCCAAGTGGCATGGCATTCGATACCTACAGATTTTTCATCCAAGCATGAGAATTGTTGACACTTTACATGCCTATTAGCCACCGGTCACGAAAGAGACCTTGAAGAGGTATGTAAGCTACATCTTAGTTAATAGAATAGGGTGCGGCGATGGTTACCTGAAGAGGATTGATCGGAGTCCCTCACTCAAGCTCGCTGATGCCGGAGGGATAGATTGAGTCTGCGGCGGTGCTTCGGCTGGGCTCGGTCTGCCAAGGCGGATGAGGAAGAACGAACGGTGCTTGAGTATGCTTTGTCTGGGCTCGGTTCAAATAGGCAGAGGAGGAAGAACTAATGCTCACGATCACAGGCAAGGTGTCACTGCAGCACCGGCAACTTGGCACTCCATAGCCAGTAACTATTGGCACCACGGATGGCAAGTGGCGAACAACAGGCACCACCAGTCTCTCCCAGTCTGCAGACGATCGTGAGCCACCAACAGACCTAGGGCACGATGGGCCAGGGAGTGAGGAAGTCGTGTAGGGAGAGAGGGGGAGATCGGAAACGTCAGGATGAATGAGCGGAGAGTGCAGCGTGAAGGGAAAATTTAATTTGGAGCGGAAAGTCAATATAGTTTAGCAAAATATTTCCTAATTTGGTATGGCAATTTAAGATTGCCACTAATTAGAAATAAAAATTCCTTTAATGTTATGTCCTTTTCAAAAATCCTATAATAGGTGGTTCAGTGGCATTTTAATTAAAAATGTGTGTATATTAGAAAGATAGTGGCTTTTTTTTATAAATGCCACTTAAATAAATGCCACTAATGGGCAGTTTTGTTGTAGTGTATGTTTATGCATTATCTCATAACTGAATGAAATAGGATGAGTTGTAATCTTGCCTTTATTATTAATTGAATCTTTTATGTATTATGCCTTCACAATCATCATAGGATTGGCTCTCTAGGCATACATATCAATAGAATCCCACTTGCGCTTAGAGCCAATCACCCATGGATCTTATCCTTAGTGATTCTAACATGTCCACCATGTTTCTTCTGTGAAAGTGCTAATCTATTGGGTTAGCAACAATTTTCTTTTAGTCAATATATCGCATGTTCCTTGACTCTTTGTTGTACGATCTCTCATATGAGACGGAACTACCACAATATGCTATCTGATATTCCTTGCCTTACAAGTAGCTCCATTATTGTCACAATATCAATATTGTGTCTTCAATGGTTGGGACATCTTTAATTTCAACCATATGGACTTCTAGACCCATATAGTTTACACTCCTATGTTCATAACACTAGGATACTCAGTTTCAATTGTAGAATTGTAAATTAATGGTCTTATAGTTCAGAATATTTCCAACTTATAACTCTTCTCTTAAGAATAAACACACACTTTTAATATTGTGATCATTCTCTATCATTTCTGAAGATTTCATCGGTGTAAATCCTTACACTCAACTCTTCTTTATTGCTATCACCTAACACCTTATCTATTAGTGCTTCTCAAGTACTAATAGGTGTCTTTAAGTGACTTTCCAATGACCTTCACTGGAAACTGATATGATCTTGTCATGTCCCATACATATAAGAATATGGGATAAGTACATTTACATAGCATGCATGATAGGTCCAATTGCTAATGCATATTGCATCTTACTCATGATTTTCCATTATTTTCAAGAATTAAAACATAGGATTCATGAGAAACTAATCCCATGTAAAATGGATAGATTTTTCCTCATTGAATCCTTCATACTAAACTCTTTCAGCATCTTTCTATTATAAGTCCTCATACTTAGGTTATGAAACTTTCAAGAACTATCTCTATAGATCTCAATCCCTATCTTATAGGATGTTTCACACAATCCTTCATTATTGAAGGTGCTTTCCATGCCAGATCTCAACATTCACAATATTGAGATGTTATTCCTCATCATTATGTGGAATATTCATATATGATCCCTCTAAATCTTTTGTAATCATAGATTTCATCTTTTATCTTAATTCAAGTCAAACTTTTTGATTATCTTATCAAGTTAAAAGATCCCATCTCTGGGATGCTTGTTTCAATCTTTCATTGAACCTTGTAGCCTATAGACTTTATTTGCATTAATGAAGTTATAAAACCTTTAGGTTGTGTCATGTACACATCCTTTCTGATATTCCCTTTAAGGAATCCGGTTTTAAGCTTCATTTGCCAAATCTCACAATCTATTCTAGCTTCAATAACAAACATGACAATTGGTTAAGGAATTTCTTCATGTTCAACAGTTTGAACTGACTTGAAAACATTTATAGTCAATTTATCCTTTTATGTTATCCATGTAGGTCTTTCAAATGAATACCCCAACTTCACCTTTTGGTTTTTGACCCTTCAGGTAATACTACCAAGGTCATACCTTGTTAGTTTACATGGACTCCATAGTGGCATTAAGTCGTTTCTCATATTAGATTCTCAATAGCTTCTAGTTAATTTGTTGGCTCATCGTCTTATGACCAACCTATCTGAGTTGTTGGATTCACAATCTTTCAATCTCATATTTGTTCTACTAGAACTATGAGGTTATGTGTTACACGACGAACTTGAGATTCCACAACAATTTTTTATTCTCACTTGTTCTCATTGTATCTCCCTGTTGACCTCAAACCTTTTGAGTTATCCTTTTACTCTCACTAATTCATTTGGAACTCAATTATCCTAGTAAAAAAAACTTTTTTATCAGATTGGGATCAAAGGTAGTATTCAACAATTATGGTTTGTGGATAAACCTTTGCAAGAAACTTCTTTCTATATATAGGTTTCAATCCTTAATACATATCAGGACATTCCCATTTTCCATATCTCTTATAGTGTCTTTTGAACCATTTTGTTTGGTACATTGTATTAGTGAAACCTCTTTCTATATATAGATTTGAATCCTTAAGACACATCAAAACATTCCCATTATCCATATCTCTTATGGTGTCTTTTGAACCATTTTATACGGTACATTGTATTAGTGCAAAGCATGTTATTGATAAGGAAGTTGGAAGACTAGATTCAATGATAATCATATCATGACTCATAATGATGTGACTCCTTCTTTCTTGCACATCACTATGTTTCATGTGGATTTGACTTGTGATGCACTATCACAGTTCTTCTGCAAGGTCCTCAAACTTTTGATGTAAAGTATTTCAACATTTGATCATATCAAAATTTCTTAATGCTTCTATCAAAGTTATACTTCATTTATAATCTCCTTGATCACTTTAAGAGATTTGTAATTTACTGAGTGCATATCACCATATCATTAACAAATACTATGAAGTACAAGTAACTATATATAGCATTTATTCTATAAGATCTTCATAAATTGCCATGTATAAAATCTAATAGAATGCTTATCCTCCCACTACATCTAGTGAAGGGTATTTCGTCATATTTCACATAATTAAGATTTGCATGTCTTTTATGGTTCAATAAATAAAAGAGCCTAGACAAATATGGATCATTTCTTATATATGTGCCCAAGATGACAATGATAAAGATTTGAGTTATCAATAATCCCTTTTTGTATTTACATTATTTGCAAAAGACCATAAGATATTTTGTAGTGTACCCACATAAGATCATATCTTTGAAATAGAACACCAAGTATTTTATTCATAGTCATCCTTGTCTTTACAAGATGTAGAAAATAAAATGTTTCTATTTATTGGCATAATGAAATAGCAGTTCTACTAACTCTATTACATGCCATGTGGGCTCAGATAAATTCTAATTGTAGACTGAAGTTGTAGAATATCATGCTCATCACAGTCC